>CAWUHW010000014.1:824747-1030514 GCA_963922195.1 Panagrolaimus sp. PS1159 | reverse complement strand
AAGCAGTGGTATCAACGCAGAGTACTCCCCAGACTCAACCCTTATCACCCATTTCAGCTCATTTTTTGTATTTTCGGATTCTGAATCCCCGGATTCTGAAGCCACAAAATTTTTTGAATCCTTGAAACTTATTTCATTAGATTCCCCATATTCGATTACCCCAAATCCATATTTTAAAAATCGTTCAACGCATAAATCATATTTTCGGATTCTGAATCCGAGATTCTGAAGCCAGATCATATTTTGAATCCTCGCCATATATTTCATCGTGATCACCATATTTTTTTACCCCTGATTCATTTTTTAAACGTCGTTCAACGGAAAAATCGTATTTTGGGATTCTGAATCCGGCCTTCAGAATCCTCGGAACCCAATATTTAAACTTCATTAATATCATATACTTCGTTATTAATAAATTACAAGCATTTTCTTTACATCAGAATACTGTCAATGGTTTTTAAAAAATGGTTCGATCTCGGACTTTACAGAGTTTGGTATTCAGAATCCTGAGAATCTGAAAAGCAAGAAAATCCCAAAACATTTATATTCTGTCAGAAGAATGTCTTGTGGACCACAACAGATAATGTTAACCTTTTAAACACATAAATCCTATTTTTATTTAGCTCGTTCATCAAAAATTTCAAAAATACTGGTCCCGCCGCGAAAATGCTCCAGAATCCTATGAAATTTTCAAGTATTACAAAAAAGCGTCATCGCACCTTCTGAATGAGGTCACAGGCTACCTTCATGCAAAATTTCAGATTTTTTGAGGCCTTTATTTCAAGATGCCATCAAAAAAACCAGCGGCAAAAACTTATGGAACGACTGATACAGTTTTTCGTGAAATAATTTCGGTATTTGGATTTCAGCTTCTTTATCCAAAATCCGAAATGGTATAATATATTTTCATAATCATACTGGATGACGATTACTGCAAAAATACAGTATTTTTGACCTTTTGCAACATGGATAAATTAATAGCTCAATTTTTTTCTTCTTTTGTAAAAAAAATTATAAAATTTCGGCTGTGATTCGGAAATGCTGAAATCGAAATTTTAAATTTTCGGTTTCGGACATAAAAATAATTTAGGTGTTTCGATTTCGATGTTATGAATTTAGATTGTGCATTACTTTGATTGGAATACGGTATTAAAAAAAAATCATTTTTGTTCAATTTTTTATCTCCCAAAATTCTGCCCCTTTTGATAAATCGAAAATCTCTTTAATACTCTATCTTTCAACCACAAAGAAAAACTCACGAATGATCCAAACTAAATCCATTTGGTTCCATTTTGAATGGATTTGTATGATTCATAATTGCTGTAACAGGCATAAATGAAGAATATGAATTATTTTGATTATTATTACTACTATTTTGTCGATTTATTGTTGGAGCAGCAATAGCAGTGGAAGATGAAGTTGAAGAAGATGAATAAATATTTGTCATGTAATTCATTGATGGAGCATTTGCTGCTGCAGCCGCAGCAATCATTGCATCATCCTGTGAAAGAAGGGAAGAAGGTTGGTGAACTTGTGTTGGTGGAGAAGAATCATCTTCATGATCATCATCTGATGAATGTGTACTTTGTTGTTGTTGCTGTTGTTGTTGTTGTTGTTGATCATGGTTATCCATGATTGAAGTTTGATAAAATGGAAAGAATGCAGCATTATTTGCAGCTGCTGCTGCTGCTGCTTCTGTTGCTGATGATGATGTTGCACCATTTGTTGTTGATGTTGAAATTGTTTGTTGTTGCTTTTGATCCATAATTGCTGCAGCACCATTCCAATAACAATTTGCTGTTGTTGGAAATGTCATATTTGGCATTGAAAAATTTGTTGTTGGAAAAATATGATTGCCAGGGGTTGAAGAATCTGTTGCAGATGAACGAGTTTGATCAAACCACTAAAAAGAAATAGAATAATTTTTAAGGGGGATATGTGCTTATGGTCCAAAAAATGTATATTTTTAAAATAATAGAAAAATGGAATCCGTTAATTTTCGAGTATCACAGCTTTTCTTTTGGGTTTATTGTAGCTAACGCATTCCTATTACTAAAAATTAAC
This sequence comes from Panagrolaimus sp. PS1159, assembly GCA_963922195.1. Classification (NCBI taxonomy): domain Eukaryota; kingdom Metazoa; phylum Nematoda; class Chromadorea; order Rhabditida; family Panagrolaimidae; genus Panagrolaimus; species Panagrolaimus sp. PS1159. The sequence continues at coordinate 1,028,450 of CAWUHW010000014.1, read as the reverse complement.
ACTGAACAAACCTGATGTGACATTTGTTGATTTTGCATTTGTAAATAAATTTGTCGTTGAAGAAATGAAAAATCTGCAAAATTATTTGCTCCAACCATTGAATTTGAATGATGTTGGCCATGGCCATGTCCATTTTGAAGTTGATGATGATGATGATGATTTTGTGGTTTATTTCTTTTCATTCTCTTTCTTCTCTTATAATTTCCAAATTCAAACATTGATTCATAATCTGTTACTAATGTCCAATAATTTCCTTTTCGATCATTTGCTGGTCCTAATCCATCACGGGATTTTTTTGCAAAGCAATCATTCAATGATAAATTATGCCGAATACTATTTTGCCATCCTTGTCGACGTTTTGCATCAGAATTTCGGTAATATGGAAAACGGGCATCAATGTACTGTAAAAAAAGTGAAAAATTAAGATTCAAAAAAAATTTTTTTTAAAAGGGATACTGTAGGATTCAAACATAAAACTTTTTTTATCATTTTTTTGCTTTTCAAAAAAGTTTCTTGTGACTGTCGATAACGGAACTCCAGCTATACTGTTTCAATTTTCATAACGGATTTGAAATCTTTTATTTTTGATCTCTCTTTTTTGTAATCATTTTATACTTTTTGTCTGGTCACGAAAATTTTTGGGCTATGCGAAAAACAGTGTTAGCTTTTCAAGACTAAAAAAATATAAACTTACATTATAAATTTGTGATAAAGTCATTTTTCGATCTGGTGCATGATTAATTGCCATTGCAATAAGTGCCACATAGGAATATGGTGGCTTTTCTCCATTATTTCCTTCCTCTCTAAAAAATTTACAAGGGAAAAAAATTTATTAGAAAACAATTGTCTATCTTAAATGTTTTTTTAAGACATTTTTGGTGTTTCTTTAAAAGCAACAAAGGGATAATTAAATGTCATCTTTAACCACCATTCAATCAACTTGGTAGTGCCGTGCCACCTTTTTCACTTTTTTAAAAATGATGTCTCTTTTTTTCAAAGGTGAAATCGGAAGCGATTGAAAGAAAAGTCTGCAGCTTTTTTTTCTTTTGCGCAAAGATAAAAAACTGAAAAAAGGTGCAAAGTTGTGGAAGGTAAAAAAAGCTAATTTGCTTTTGAGTTGATTTTAATCCAACTAAAACAAACCTATTGTTTTTTAGGGTAGCGAAATAGCTAAAAAGAAAAAATAAAATTGTGCATAAAGGTTACGGTAAACATGAAGCGGCGCTTGAAGCAATCTTTGTCTTCAAACTGAAATTTTCATAATTTTGGTTTTTTAAACTACAGTATTTTTTTGAAATAAAAACAGTGAAACCTTAACACAAAATAATAAAAGCGATAAAAATGAAGAACTGAAAAATTGTGGTGGGTGAAATAAAAATATTTTTAAAAAATTTTTATTTTGCTGAACGAAATTAAAGTATTCATAAAATTTACAACTTTTTTTTTCTTCCTTATAAAGTTCATAGCATCGCCAAAATCAGAACTAAAAACTTTAACAAAAACGAAAATTCTTTTTTTTCTTTAAATAGTCACAAAAACCGTTCATATTTTGGTTTTCGCTTGTCATTTGCTTTATCAACATTTTTTTAGAAAAAGAGAGAGACAACTTTTCAAACATTTTTCTCATTATTTACTAAACATTTGTCTGTTTTGTTTTCATACAAAAAGAAAATATTAAATATTTTGGTTAAAGAAACGTAAAAACTAACGGAATAACGACAAAGTCATTGTTATTATTGTTGTTTTGCATCCTTCTCTTTTTTGCCGTTTACCAATGCCGAAAATGACGGTTGTTTTGGTTTGGTGATTTTTGATGAAGGTATCAAAAGTGAAGTTTATGAAAGCTTGATAATCCTAAAAAAAGTTTATAAAATTACGTAAGAAGTTTTGTATTTTTGAAAAGAATGTTTCCAAAACTTCTATCAAAAAAACAGAAAACGTTTTGAAACTTTTATCGAAACATAGAAAAAATGTTGTAAGCTTCCATAAAGAAAAAGAAAAGTTGAACAAAAAATCAAAAACAGAAAATATAGAAGAAAAAGAATAATATAATACGGTGTGATTAAAAAGCAACATAGAAGAGGGGGGAAAAAGGGTAGCAACATTTATCATCACGATAAATGTTTTGAAAATGTTTGAAGCAAAAACATTTTTATTTTCTTTACATATTTTTCTTCGACGGCATCGATGGGAATGTAATAGAAAAGAAGAAAAAAAGGGGGAAGCAAAGTGATAGGGGCGGAGTTATAAGAAAGAGTTGATGAAAAAAAATTGGTTGATCATAGTTGTTTCTGGGAAAGAATGAAAAATTGAAGAAATAGTCATAGTTTGTATCATTGCTAGAACCATTGATAGCTTTGAAAATGATTTTTTTGTTGATTTAAATTTTTTAAATTTCTTTTAAGTCAAAAACTATCGAAAAAAGTGAAAAAATTTAGATGCTATTTAAAAAGAAAATGAGAAACTAATGCATTGCAACAAAAGCTATCAATGTTTTTGTAAAAATTATAGCACTTTTCAAGTTTTAACCATTTTTGTTAAAAATTTTAATATTTAAAAAATCAGTTAGTTAAATGAAAAACAAGGTGTTAAAAATAGTTTAAAAAACGTTTAAAAAAATTCAAAGCAGTTTCTTTAAATTTTTAGAACTACTCAAAATACAGTATCCACATTTTTTGCTTTTTTAAATGTGCACTTAAAAATTTTTATAATTTAAACTTTATGAAAAATATTTTGCATAACCGATTCAAATGTTTCTTAAACAATGATGGAAAAAAAAGCACAGTAATCAAAATATTTTTTTATCGGCGCCAAAGCGAATCAAAACAATTTTTTTCCATCGAAGCAAAAGAAAAAAAAAAGTTACACAGCCGCAACTTTTTTTTCTTCTATAACATTTTTTGCCCGCTACCGAACAGCACAAAAAAAGAGAGAGAAAAATGCCTGGTTTTTTTTGTTTAATCTTGTCTATTTTTTAAGCGAGATTTTTTTCTTGCTAAAGAAAGTCACTGAATTTAATAAGGAAAAAAAGAGATTGTGATCGTTCGATGGTGATGAAATTTAATTTCTAAGTATGAAAAAATGGTTAGTGTAAAAAGAGGAAAATTTAAAGTTAAAAATACAGTATTCAACAAAAAAATAAATGGAAACTTGATTTTTAAATGTTCATGATTTTTTGTTTGTTTAATTGAATTCAGTAACGACTTTACAATTTTTCAAAACCATTAACAAACCTTTTTGTCTTAAAAATTTAAATTTTGACCTATTTTATTGCCTCTTTTTTTTCTTTTTCCAACACCTTTTCTTTTCTTCTTTACTTTTAATCGTGTCATTCTAGTACCATTTTCAAATTAAAATTCTTTTTTTGTTACTTTTGTTTTTTGCCATTTTTGATGGCACAAAAAAAATCTGCCGCAAAATGGCGCCATTCTTTTTTGATTCCAAAAAAACACAAATTTCAAACTTCTTTTTTTGTGCCATTAATGGAACCCTCATTAACATTTTATAAAAAAGCAACGATAAAATCAAAGGTTTTGAATTTTTATATTGTTTCAGAAGATAGATCCATTGTTACATCCAAATGAAGAGCATAAAGGGTATGCCGATGGAGAAAATGTACATTTTCATCGAAAAATTCCATCTTCGGCAGATTTAGAATTTAAACGGGGTCAAAATGGTGAAATAAATTTACCACAAATTTTGGCACCAAAAGTTCTGTATCAAAAGTTACAAGAAAAGCAGAAGCAAAAGAATAAAGATGGAACAGAAAATAAAGAGGGCGAATTAAAAAATGATGGAAGGGAAGAAAGTAGGGAGCAAAAAAGTTTTTGGTTACTGTAATATTTAAAACAAAATTTTTTAGTTGTGGATTATCAAAGTGTTAAAAAGCCAAATAAAGAAGAAAATGATTACAAAGAAATGGTAAGCTTGCTTTTTAAAGTAGGATACAGCTAAACGAATTTCCCCATGTTCGTGGATTTTGTAAAAATTGCCAAAATTTTTTTTTTTCAAAAATGAGTATTATTTTTTATCTATAATTTAATTTTTGTAAATTTAAATTATATTTTTATTGTACATGGGAGTCTCATCTTTTTTGAGTTTTTTATTACTAATTTTGTAAATCAGGGATTTATGAGAGTTGCGCCATTTCTTGTTTTTTGGCACTCAATTGATTTTCAATATTAGTTAGAAGAAAATTTTTCTTTTAGATAAAAATCAAAAATGTTTGTGCATTATGAATTAATAAATTTTTAACAAATTTTAGGGAGAATAATGTTCATTTTCCTCCATTTGCAACTTTCTCCAGCTGCTTCATTTCTTTTCAAAACAATGCTTCATTTTATACACATCAGCTATTTTTTTTATCAATTTGCATTTCATATACAAAAACATTTTTAATCAGTTATACTATTTTTGCCAACTTTCATGACTTACAAAAAAAATTCACAAACTTTTAATATTGTTTTTTAATAATTGACATTTTTAAAGCCTTTTTTTGTTGATTTTTTAATACTGGTATCTTTTTTTGGGGTTTTATTTTAATTCAGTTGCTTAATTTTTTGTAATAATAACAATTCAATGTTTTTGTTTTTAAAATAATAAATAACTGCATAATTTTTTTGTTTTTCTGTGATGAAACAATTGAAATTTATGTCATTCGATTTGAGGGTTAATTTTGCAAAAAATCTTTAACAAAGAGAAGAAAAGCATATCTTTTTCATTTCTGTTTTTAGTGTCCCTTTTTTTAAGTACACTCAAAATACATACTACAACATTAAATTTTTGAACAAACAAAAATAAAGGTGCAGTTTTTATTATTGTCTAATATTGCACAATTTGATTTTTTCTTTATATTTAAAGAATTCTGGTCCTACATTAAATACATTACTTTTTTAAAAAGTATTAATTATGGAAAAAGCTGTTGTCTCTGATATTATAGATGTTTCAAAAAGTATTGATGGGCATTCATTTACATTTGAATGGTTATTGGAATCTTTGAGAAGCAATGACACCGTTTATCAAAAGAAACATGGCTGCAGATCTGTTAAAGCTGTAACAGTAAAAGATATTTCTGGAGGAAAAGGATTCGCATCAAATGTTTTACGATGTGTTTTAACATTTGTTGATTCTGTTAATGATTCAGATTCATATTCAACAATTTTAAAAATTCCATTTTTTAATACTTTTAACAAAAATCAAAGTAAGGTTTTTAAGAGCTGAATTAATCAATTCCCAAATAAAAAAATTAAATATTTACAGAAATTGATAAATTTATTGATTTACATAATTTTGAATGTGATTTTTATGAAATCTTGGCACCAGTTGTTGAAGCCCCAACTCCAAAAGTTTATAAAACTGTTCGATGGTTCCCGGATGGTGGAGAAGGTTGCATTCATATGGAAGATTTATCTGCAAAAGGAAAAACAATTTCATATTTTGAAAATCTTAATCTTTCCCAGGTTAAATGTGTGATTCAACATCTTGCAAAAATTCATAAACGGATTTTGTGTGCAGATCCAAATTTATGGAAAGGAAAATATTTAAAGAATCAAGAAAGTTTTGTTGATTTTTTGGATATGTTTGATCCAATAATTGAACCATTTTTAAAGAAATGTAAAATTGAGGGTAAGAATTGACTATAGAGCAGAGCTTTGAGAAATAGAAAAAAAGTTACGAAATAAAAAGGGTATTTCGATTTTGGGAAAAAAATAAATTCAAGATTTTGGTATTTGGATTTCGGCCATTTTTACCCAAAATCTGAAATCGAAATTGTAAATTTACAGATTGTTACTGAATGATACTTGCTACAAAAATACATTTATTTTGCCTTTTTACAACATGGATAGCGTAAAAGAATATCTAAGTCAATATGCTTCTTTTTTTCCTTTGTAAAAAATAAAAATTTCGATTTTCAAAGTGCCGAAATACCAAAATAAAAATTTGTCTTTTTTGATTTCGGATGCAAAAATTATTTTGATATTTTTTGATTTCAGCCCTGTAGATTTTAATTTCGTAGAATCCCACACTAATTTATTTGATTTTTAGAACAACTTCGACCATTGGTTGAAAAATACCATAGCTTTTCTGTAAACAAAGAATATTGCATTTATGCTTTTACTCAATCTTACAAAGACTTAAATATTCAACCAGTTTTAGTACATGGTAATTTGCATTTTTCCTATTTTTTATTGAAATTTGTTAAAAAACATTTTTAGGTGATCTCCATTTCAACAATACTCTTTGGGCGACAGATAAAAACGGAGATGCAACAAATGAAATTTGTGCCTTTGTTGATTGGCAAACAATTCAAGAAGGTTCACCAATGACAGATTTGGCAAGATTTTTGGTAAATTGTTGTGATGGAGTTGTTCGTCGGCAGGCAGAAGAAATTGCATTTGAATTTTATTTCGAATGTTTAACAAAAGAATTTGGTGGTGATTCCAGTAAAGTATCGTATACCATTGAACAGCTTAAAAAAGCATATAATTATGCTTTTTTAACTCAATGCTTTTTTATTATTGGAATTCCAGATTTCTTTTTGGGAATAGTAAAATTTGACGATGAAAGATTGAAAGACGCATATTTTGATTATGGAGTTCAAAAAACTTTACATGCCTATCAAGATGCTGATAAATTACTTAAGGGAGAAATGAAACACGTTTTTGAAAAATATGGTAATTAAAATTTTTTTGTATTTCATTGTTCCTTCTTTTAAATTGTAGTAATTTTAATAGTTTTTTATTGCAAATATTGGTTGCCGAATGTTTTTGCTTTTGCTTTTAAATAAAATCTATAAATTTGTAATAAAAATACGTTATTGATAGCTCACTATAGCATTTAAATAATAAATAAACATTTTAAAAACATGGTTTTGACTTTTTGAAATTTTACTTATTATTAAATTATTACAAAATTCAATACAAAAGTTCAACCTTTAACAATTTTACACTTTGTCAATCAAAAAACAAGCTTCTGTTTTTGCAAATTTGAAAATTTTCGAAGGCGGAAAAGCGAACTTCGTTAATATAAGGTTGTTCCATAAGTTCGTGCCGCGCTTCCAACGGTTGGAAAGCCAGAACTTTTTCACCAGGTCAGGTAAAAAAATTCTGTCTTTACATTTTGTATAACTCGATGAGACGATTCAAAATGTGAAGACAGAATTTTTTTACCTGACCTGGTGAAAAAGTTCTGGCTTTCCAACCGTTGAAAGCGCGGCACGAACTTATGGAACAACCTTATAATTTGCAAGCTGCGACGATCGCCGCGACAAACAAAACTCAATCCCTTTTTTGCCATTTCATTTTGTAGCTATAGCTTCTTTTCACTGTGTTTTTCTTTTATTTGATAATTATTTTATTTTAGTAAGTCATTCAACATGAATGATTATCTAATATGTTTTTATAAGCATAATAAAGAATAATTTGAGATGTTTAAAACTCAAGACCCTTCAATTGGTGATTTTGATGTTGTTTTTCAGTTTGGTGTATTATAAAAATGCAAGCGAAAATCATTCATTTCTAACACTGAATTGACTCAAAGGATTGGTAATAATGATGATATACATCAAAAACTGGATAAACTTTGTGAAAATCAACACGTTATTACTACTTATTTAAATACTTTGAACCAATATATTTTGTATTCTCAATTCAATTACTTTGTATGGTTTTTGTTTTTCAAAAAAATAATTTTTTTATAAAAATGTAAAAAGATTGTTACCCTGGGATCGAGAGGGACGACGGGATTTTTAATCCCCCTCTATGCTGCACCGAACCGATTACGGGAGCCCAAACTTGTCCACATTCCCGCCGTTGGCTGCCCGAGAAGAGAACTCGGATAATTAAACGAACCGGGACAAGAATGACCAGGGATTAATCACACACAAACTGGCGAGTACAAAGTCGGTTTTATGAGCCAGAAAGCATGCGATACCGCACAAAAGTACGAATCCATAGTGAGAATCACATCCGACCACTAAGCCATAGATAGATGTGTCCTTGCATGATCTGGTATTCAAGGGAGAGCCAATGTCCCATGGAATGCACAAAATCAAACTTGCTTTTATTCGAGCCATGCAATCAAAAGAATGACAAACGACAAATTCAACCGAGACAGCAGAGAACGAAAGAGACACTATTTCTCTGCAGCATTATTTTTTTTTACAAAAAAAGTTTCAATTTTTTTATAGAATTTTTTAACGGTTTTAACGAATCTTGCAATGAATTTTCATTTCTCCATCTGAAATTTTTTATAATGATTATATTATGACAGAATTTGGATTTCCAATATTTTATGAATATTTTTTTGATGATTCAAAGCTGAAAGTTAATTTGATTATTGCAAATGGAAAAAAAAACAACAAATGGAAATGGGTATGAATTTATTTTTTGGATTTTCTTTATTTTATTGATTGTATAACGTTTTAGAAAATATTATTTTGTTAGATTGATTGATGAAGATGGAGAATGTGGAGAATTTCGTCCAAAAATTCATTGTATCATTAAATGTAAGTGGTGCATTGTATTTAAATTTAAATTAAAGATTTGCAAAATATGCATATTTTTTATATCATTCTTCTTCAACAACTTGTATATTATCAATTAAATTTGAAGATTTGGTAAGCTATAGAAATTGAAGATTTAACACTTTCAACTTTTTTTTAGCTTCACGGAAATTATGGAACAGATTTGCCAATTTTAATTAAACCTTAAAATGGATTAATAATTCAAAGTCAAGTATAAGATTTTTTCGGTTCAAAGAAAATGAAAAAATTACGTCATCTTCAAAATCAACGTCGTGGAAAGAAAGAATCATATGTTTATGGTGTAACCTCGGCAACAACAGTTGCACCAACTGCCCAACCTTCTGCTGCAGTTGGAGATTGGAGATCAAATCTGTTAGAGATCTGTAGCTCCAACAGATTTGAATACACAAATTACAACAACAAAAAAGTAACAACATATGAAAATGCAAAAATGATAAAGCATGAAGAATATTTCTCAAATCATTCATTAATTTTGTTGTGTAAGCGAACCATTGATTTAAAGTCTTCATTATCAGATGTACCAGCTTGAGCTTTAACATGCAAACGGAACTTTGTATCTGAAATAATTCCATTTGATTGCTATCTTCTGGTCTAAAAAACAACAACAAAAGCAATTATATGATACATAATTACCAAAAACTTACGCAAGCTCTTTATTATTAACATAAATTCCGAACTTCTTGGCTTTAGTTTTTGATCGAATTAATAATTTTATATTTGCAAAAGTTTTAGATTTTGTTACAGTAAGAACAAGTGGCTTTGCTCCAGTCATAATAGTTTGAATTGCAAGTTGAAAAGTTTCTAGATCAGGTGGAGGAACAGGAGGTGACGCTTTTTCATTGATCTTCTTGTACCTGGAAAAATATATGATAAAAAAGAAATTATAATCTTTAGGCTTTTTGGTTAAAGTCTTTGCAATGCAAAACAATTAATAATAGGAAACAGACACATATACTAAAAGAAAAAAAAACTTTTCAAAAACTTACTTTTTCTATAATCAAATGAAATCACATTAACTTTAGGTCCATTTTCACGAGTTGTTTCTTCACTTTCAGTTTCTTCTTCAAGAAATTTAACATTTTCTTTTGCAGGTGATGGAATTTTTGGTTTATATTTCATTGCAATTGGTGCATAATGGATTATTAATTCGATCAAAAACTAAAGCCAAGAAGTTTAGAATTTATGTTAATAATAAAGAGCTTGCGTAAGTTTTTGGTAATGTTAAAGCTCAAGCTGGTACATCTGATAATGAAGACATTAAATCAATGGTTCGCTTACACAACAAAATCAATGAATGATTTGAGAAATACTCTTCATGCTTTACCGTCAACTTCAAAGGAATCAAAAGATCGTGTTAAAAAGTAAGTTATTAGTTTTTGAAGTATATCTTACCTAGTTAATGTATATTCTACAGTAAGAATACATCCATTTTGATTATTGAAAATGTTACTGCATTCATGATTACTGTAATTAAATTTGTTTTTTAGTGTTACACGTACAAAAGAAGTTGTCAAACCTGAGAAAAAGGCAGAACAAGATCTCGTGAAAAGATGGCAAAATTACGTGAAAAATTTGCACAAAGAAATGGAAAAACTGTTGAAAAGAAAAAGACTAAAAGAAGTCACGCCGTGATGGTGGAATTGCAGAACAATACGCACTACCAACAAAAACGTCTTATCAAAATGCTGCATCTTCAAGTGATCCAACAACTACATATTTCAGCACAAGAATCAAGTGATCGTAAAAAAATTAAATCAAGAGCTTCCACAGGGTTTTTTTTATTATTTTAGTTTTTAAACTTTGATCTTTTTTAGATCTGTTATTTTAATCTTTGAGCTTTCACTTGATCTCGCACAAAGCTCCGTCACAAAGAACTTCTTATCTATTTTGATCTTTAAAAAACTGAGAATCTTGTTAAATTTTTGGCAAATGAACTCTTTGAACCTCCATCAAATCAAACAAAACTTGAAGAAATTCGAAATGAATTTAAAACTTTACGACGTGCTTCATGCTTTTGTCGTGGTCGTCTTCCATTAATTCTTCGAGAAATGCCGTGCCGTTGTTTAAAAGTTTATTGTGAAGCTCATCGTTCACCTTTCACTAATATACTGTAACTATAATTTATGTGTAACAATACTTCAATAAATAGATTCTTGTAACATTCATGAAATATCAAAACTAAAATCCTTTTTGTATTCAATATTTTTTGATATTTTAAATATTTTAGACAATTTTTTTAAAATTATTATTATTTATTTATAATTTAAAGTTGCCGCATTTTTGCAGAAATTCCAAAAGTATCCAATTGTTTCGTCAAAAACAGTTTAGAATGGTGAAACTTGCATATAAATATTCAATGGATGATCTCAGAAAATGTGTTCTTGATTTTGCTTCGACGAATCTTTTAACTTTCATCAAATTTGGACATTTTCAACCGCTTGAAAAGGCGATGATTCATGACATTGTTGAATCAAACAAAAACATTGTTAGACAAGAAGAACTTTTTGAAATGGTAATGATTTCTTTTTGTGTTTTAACTAGTGTTACTCTATAATTTTAGGTTTAAAAATGGGCAGAAAAATTACAGGTATTCAAATGGGCAGAGGCTCGAGTTTCGAAAAAACGTTTAATGAAGATTTGAATTTGAATGAGCACGCCGCTGCTCAATCGAGTTTTTGTCCTCCTAGAAAATTTCAAGTGGACTTTTTTTTCAGTGCTCAAAAATCGATACGTGGACAACAATCATTGATTGTTTATTTGGGAACATATGCTTCACACATGGGCAGCAGGGATTGAAAATGAGGCCGGCCTCGGCCGGCCCGGCTCGGCCCGGCCCCGGGCCGGGCGGGCCTTAGTAATTCTGGCCCGCGGGCCGGCCCGGCATATTTTTCAAATTTTGTTTTTTGGTAGTTTTTATGTTTGTGGTGTGCGCAGTACGCACTTTTTCTTTTCCCATCACTATGAATCATTGTTATATTAATTCACATTGATGAGAAAAGATGCCAAAAACTATTTTTTGCAAGCTGCAGGTTTCGAAAAATATTCTAAAAAACTTTTAAAAAAACTTGAAATATTTTAGGGCCGGCCGGGCCGAGAAAATTCCGACGACGGGCCCGGCCGGCCGTCAATTTTTAGGCCCCGGGCCGGGCCGGCCGACTTTTTCGGCCCGATTTTCAATCCCTGATGGGCAGGTACTAGGGACGAAAAAAATTTTTTTTACCATACGTAAAAACCCAAAGGGTTTTTACATATGGTAAAAAAAATTCCCCCCTGTCCTTTTTTTTCGAAATTTTTTTTCAAACTATTGTTATTTTAGCTTGGTTCCCCAAGCTAAAATTTTTCACATATTTTTTTGTTTGATTTTATGCATATAAACTTGTTTGTATTAAATGATACAAACAAGTTCAAAAAGACAAAACTAAGATCCATGAATAAACAAAATGTTCGTTTAAAAAAAGATTGGTTAAGAAATAAAATCATTATTAAATGAAAACAAGAATGTTTACTGTTTTTCTTATTCATTCCAAATTTTACAGAGAATATATCGAATTTTTAAATAACGCTGACTTTAAAAATATTTCAACAATTCAATAAAAAATGAAAGAAACGGCATTTTTGACTCATTTTTCAAAAATGCCGTTTTTCTCCTTTTTTCTGGAATTGTTGAAATGTTTTTAAAGTCAGCGTTTTAGGTCGAAGACACTGGTTTCATTTATCCCCAATTTGATATCTAATTTTTTTGTCTCAAAATAATCATACTTTTTTAAATTTGAATACGATATTTTGTTGAAAATAAAGTCATATAAAAAAATCATAATCATTTGAAATTATTTACGTTACCCGAATATTTCAAATAAATAATATTCCCCTTTCCTCTCTCTTTTCCCCTTTCTTTCCTTTTTTTTTCTTCTTTCTTCTCTTTTTTTTTCTTTTTTTTCCCTTTTTTCCCTTTTTTTTTACCTTACGTCCCCAATTATGTCATACCCTACACCATACGTCACTAGGGACAAATCCCTAGTAATCCCTAGTCATGCCCATGTGTGATATGCTTGTATGCAGCACAATTGTTATTCAAGAAACAAATATGTATAAAAGTGACATAAAAAATAAATTTACAATTCTAGTAAAAAAATTTAAAGAAAAGAGTATTTTACTGTCACATGATTTATTTTTTACAATATCCAATAAGGAAGTAATTAACATAAAATTATTACGTCAAACTGAAACTCTGCAAGGAGCAACCGCGGAACTTGGAATTACAATTACGTGTCGTTTTACATTTGATTTTGTTTTAAATGCTTGAAAATAAATGAAAGCGCTAAATGCAACATTTATTGACATAATTGTATACCAAATTGGCCCCAAAAATGATGTTAATGGTGTTGAAAATATCTGAAAATTTTTTATGGATAAAAAAGGAACTCTAAAACGTTATTATTCACCATATAAGTTAAAGTTGGAATAACATTTGAAAGAAATTGAAAAATAGTTGTTGAAATAATTGTAAGTAAAATACTTTTATATAAATGCATTTCGCAATTATTATTTTGGTTTTTTAAAAATTTTTGAATTAAAATAATTAACAAAATTGCACAAAAAATATTTATAATTGAATTTGCAATTGTTAAAAATCGTGCAAAAACAATTGGTTTTTGATCCAAAATACAACCATAAAATTGACATTTTGTTGGAAGATTTGGTTGCAAAAATGGAAGTTTATCAACCAAAAAAATTGCAATCAAATATACAAAAGCACTGAAAATGGCACAAATGCCAATAAAAATTTTTTGTCGATTTGTATATTTTAATTTTAGAATAATTGTAAGGCATCGTTCAAAGCAAATAAAAAATTCAATATTATAGCATGCAAATTGAAGACCCCATGAAATTGAACCTAGCAAAGATAAAACTTGTAAATTATAGCCATTTCCTTCAGGTGACCAAAAAATTAATAAATAAATACAATAAATTACAGAGGCAGAAGAAAATAAAATTAAATAATAGAGATAAACTCTTAAAACAAGTGAATAATTTGAATCCACATAATTTTTTAGTAATATAATTACACATGGAAGTGTTATAAAAATGTGAATTAAAAGTGTGAAAATAGTTTGACCCAAAATAATATGGGATAACATTTTTGATTAGTAAAAAAGAATTGTTTGAAAATTTATATAATTTTTATACATCAAAAATAAGCATTTTTAAATGGTGGAAAAAAGCTGAATTGTAAATTATATTCTATTGACATTTTTACCACCCACAGTTTCGTTGTTAACATCTTTAACTTTCGTATCTTTATACTTTTATTCTTTTGTTTTCAAATTGAGTAGCCACGCATTTTTAAAAGTATTTATTGAAAGACAATTAAACAATAAACGTGTTACAAAAACAAAAAATGCTAATAAATAAATTAAATATTTCAGCCTTTACCATAAAAAAGTAAATTTTTGACTTAAAGCTTGACCTTTTCTCAGAATCAAATTTATTTTTAAATTAACATCTGCCTATTTTTTTGCAACTAATTTTGTATAAAACTTAATCTTTGATTCTGTAATTGTTTTTTTCTGTTTTGCTTTTGTTAACATTAAATACAAAAAATTTTGGAAGTCTGTAACGATAATGTTATAAATAATAGAATTCTAAATTTTACGAAGATGTTTTTAACAAACAAAAAATGTTTAATTCTTAAAGCAAATGATTTGCTGCAAATTACATCAACATGAAATAATCAGAGTTAAATGGCAAAGAAACAAATTTTTGAATTTGAAAACAATAATCTTCAAAAATATTTTTCAAATTTTTTATTTTGAGAATCATCTTTAAAGAAAGAGACAAAGTTTTGATAATCACTTTTTTGCGCCATTTTGCGTTTCCTAATATGTGATAATTTTATCTTCTGTTAAACAGTTTCCATTCACATTTTTTATATCAATCCGAAGATTTTATTACTTTATAAAATCATTCATAAATAATATTTTTTTACAATTTTAAAGAAACAAAGATGATACAATAAAAATGGTAATTTTGGAACTTTGACGAATGAATTTTTTGCAAAGGTTTATTCTCCGTCGTTTGAGGTTTTTCATCAAAAATGTGTTTTAGTAACTTCGAGGATTTGTTTAATCAGCTTTTTTAAGTTATTATTATTTTTTGTCTTTGTAATAACGCCGATGTTATGTCATCTGTAACTTCATCAACAAAACATCGGCGTGGTAGTTATGTTGATTTTATAAGCGGTTGGTCTGCCGGTTGTATTGAAACAATTGTATTATATCCAAAAAATAAAATAATTTTTCGTCAACAACTTCATGGTATTCCTGTTGGAAAAGCTGCAATACAGGTATGAATAATTTGTTTTTTTATGTTATAATTTATAATAAAATTATTTTAGTTAAAAAGTGAAGGAATAAAATATTTATATCGTGGACTTTTACCTCCATTAATGAAACGAACAACTTCAACTGCTATTATGTTTGGAATGTATGAAAAATATCAATCTATTCTTGGATGTACATATGAATCAGACAGAAGAAAAACATCTTTTACATTTTGTCATGCACAAGCTGCAGTATTGGGTATGATTTTTTTTGTATAATATACGTTAAATGTGTTTAAAGTTAAAACTGTACAGTATCACTACGCGTTATTTGTTTACTGACATTTTGCCAAAATCTTTTTTGAACAATTTTTTATGATAAAAATTTTATCAACAGTGATTCTCTACTGCAGTATATTATTGCGATCATCTGATTTTGGTTACCGTACTTTTTCTTATTTTTAATCTTGTATCTTCTGAAGATATAAGGAAATAGAATGTTACTCATTTAATTACTTTTTTTTTAGCTGGTGCAACAGAATCTTTATTAACACCATTTGAAAGAGTTCAAACACTTCTTCAATCAAATGAATATCATGGAAAATTTCGTAATTCAATTGAAGCTGTAAAAACTGTATCAAATCATGGATTTCTTGAATTTTATCGAGGCTTTCATGTTATTCTTTTTCGAAATGGTCTTTCAAATATTCTATTTTTTACCCTTCGTGATCCATTCAAATATGCAATACTAGATACATTTTCAACAAAATGTGGAAAAACATCATATCATCTCTTTTCAGATTTTGTTTCCGGTAAGTTATTCTCTTCTATAAAGAATAAATTGAAATTTTTTTTATGTATTTTAGGTGCAGTTCTTGGTGCATGCATTTCGACATTAGTCTTTCCTATAAATGTTGTCAAAACAAAAATGCAAGCAGATATGGGTAAAAAATATGATCATTTTTTTAAAGTATTAAAAGTTGTTTGGATTGAAAGAGATCATTCATTAAAGGAAGTGTATCGTGGTTCTCAATTGAATTTTATTCGAAGTTTATTGGCCTGGGGAATTACAAATTCAACATATGAATATATGCGAAGGTGGTTTACTTGAATTTAATTTATTGTTATAATGTAAAAAGTTTTTTATTTTTATTGAACCTTTTGCGTTATGTATAATCGATTCAAATTTGATTAAATGAACAAGCTTTAATTTATTAAATTTTTCAGTATTCAAAAAAGCATTCATTTTTATTTTGCACTGTAATAATTTCGATTTTTGAGAAATCAAAATTTGCGAAATTACGATATTTTTGACGTAAAAAAGCAAGGTGAAAAATCAAATACCCAATTGCGCTCTTAAAAATAATATTGAACTTCAAGTGTTTAAGAGAGAGTCTACGAGAGGATTTAAATCGAGCGGCACTCATTACAATTTTTTATAGGGGTTTAAAATTACATTTATCGAAATTTCGATGTTAGAAGAAAAATAAAAATTTTTTGTGATATTATTCAAATTCGAATTTTTGATATCTTCATTTCTTGATTTTTGCCGAATTTTTAAAATATCGGCCATTTTAAAAATCCACAAAATCGGATTTGCAATACAAATTGCAAAAAATAGCCATTTCAATAATTTTTTACCTATTTTTATCGACTGATTAAAACAGAATATTCAAAAAAAAATTTGAATGCCGCTTTCATATAAAGTCTTTAAATTTTCTTGTAGACGGTCTTTTAAAATTAAACCAACATTTAAAAAACTGGTGTCATACTGTAAATTCTAATGGCAAAATGTTTGAATGACAACGTCTTTTTTTGCACTGTTTTTTTCAATTTTTTTACTGTTGACATAATTTTTTTTCCTGCAAATTAAGTTTGTTCTTTTTGCAAATTTTGCGAATCATAAAATTCAGAAATGTCATTTTCGTAATTCGCTTCAAATCTTTGTCTTGCTTTTTGCATTCTTTAAATCACTTTCCTTTGTGCACCTGCGTTATCAATAAATACCTCTTCCCCCTCACTCTTTTTCTAGCCTTGTTTTTCTGTGTTTATTTTAGTTACTTTTGGATATTTTGATTGTTACGGGGCCCCTGTGTCTTAAATAATACTTATTTGTCTTAACCTTAATTACCTATAAAATGAAGCAATCCATTGATAACACTCCTTTTTTCTAACGCGATTATTTGTTACACTTTTATTCATGCTTTTTTTGCTGCATTTCTTTTTATTTCATTCATTTTTGTAGGTGTAGTGTTATACTTCATTGAAGAATGGGTACATCTGAATCTGAAGGTCCTGCTTCAAGTTCATCAGCTTCAAAGCGTAAACGTTCTGCATCTGGTGATTCTTCAGATGTAATCCCTGCAAAACGTCTTCATTTTATTGCTCCAAATCGTCGTTATGATTTTGATTTCCCTGATTCTGTAATCTTCTATATTGCCAAGAATCCAACCTCTGCAAAATTATACAAGAAATTAATCGAAACATGCAAATACTTTTTCTGGAAGAATCCAATCTTGGTCACTTATTATTTAACATATAAAAATAATGAAATGAAGGCTAGTTTTTCTGAATATGAAAGTCATGTTTGTTTGAAGAATGTTCCATACAAATTTTGGGTCAGTGGTTATTGTTGTATTGTCGATGGCGTTGATTCTTCTTTCAAAAAAGATCTTGTCTCATCTTTTCTTCCACGTATTTATCGATGTGAAATTCGTAGTTTAACTTTAAGAAATCAGAAACTTACAACTGATGAATTTTCGTTCCTTGCTGCTAAAACTCGTCGAGTTATTTTTATTGATCTTACTGTAGTTAATCGTGATGGAAAAGAAATTGCATTTGAAAAACTTGTTGAATTGATTCCTGAAGTTTATTCTTTGGATCAGTAAGTTTGAGTTTTACATGGTTATTGTAAATTCTACTGTTTTAGCACCTTCAAAGATGATGACAAAACTATTACTGCAAAAAGTGTTGAAGAATTGTTAAAACTTCCTCGTCTTCAGAATTTTAGTGAATTCCGTTTATTCAATATTCCTGAAGCCTTTGATATTGATGAATTTCTCTTTTCTCATATTGAAGTAAGTCCCTTTTTACATAGCAATTTTAGTATTTCTTCTTTTTTAGAAATCCAAGAGTATTTTCGAACTTGTATTTGCTGATGATCTTTCTGTTGATTATCAAAGCCGACTTGAAGAAATCATTGATGGATTAATTGAAGCTCAAACTTTTGATTATATTCCACCTTTTATCTCTTATCCGGAAATGATGGAATCCGTTTGGGATGATGAAAAATTAGACAAATTATCTGAAGTTTGCACAACAAATGGTTTCTATTTTTGAAATAATTTTGTTAGTATGTTTTCTTGATATTATTTTCGCTGTATTAATTATTTAATTTCTTTAATAAATACATTTTTGGTATACCTATTTGTTAAGAATAGATTTAAAAGTTTGGTTTATATATTAATTTCATGTTGTTGACGTCGGATTTTTTTTGTAAAATAAACTCTATTTTTTTAGGAAAGTTTGTATGTTTATAGTTACAAGAATTTGGAGAGAGACATAAATTTTTTAAAATTTAAAAACTTACGCTTTTGCTTTGTAAAAATTAAAGGAATTTTTGATTGCTGATTTTACTGCAGCAGTAAAAAATTTCGTAAAAATTTTTCTGTCAAATCAAAAATTGTTTTATTGAATTTTTAGCGACATCAAAAAGCGACATTTATGATCAAGTAAAAATAACTAAATGTGAAGCTTCAGCAAATCGTGCAAATGAATGCCTGTAAATATTTTTTGGAGGTCATTATAATATATTTAATGAAGAAGAGATACAAGGATAATGGAAAAAAATATCCGACAACCGATCCGGACATAAATCGATTTTTACAGAATTTTCAAAAAACTTCAATTTTTTTCATTTTTCAAAAAATCAGAATTTGATGAAAAACGAAAGATGTCATGTTTTTATGATGTTCGGGATAAAGTTTGAGTCAATTAAGATTTTTTGGCAAGGCTACAACCCTCTCGAGTTTCTAGTTTTTATATGCGGAGGTTTTAAAACCAAGTGCAATTTTCAATCAAAAATCACAATGAAAAAGTAGTTTTCCTTGAACTTGAAAAGTAAAATCATGCAACGAAATAACGTCATAAGGCGGGTTTTTGATAAAATTAATTATACGTATTGTAAAAAAAATTGTTTTGACATTTTAAGTTCAAGGAAAACTATTTTTTCGTTGTGCTTTTTGATTATGAATTGCACTTGTTTTAAAACCTCCGTAAATAAAAACTAGAAACTCGAGAGGGTTGTAACCTAAAATAAAATAAAATCTTTAAATTTTCTCGTAGACCGTCTAGGGATGAGGTGAGGTGGCGCGCCCGGAACCAAAAATAAATAACCCAAAACCCAAATTTTATTGAAAAATTTTTTTAAAACTGAAATTATTATTTTTTTGTTTTTTTGACTAGAAATGATGACGACATGATAGCTGAACCTTACAGTGTAATATTTCTGATATTAGAAGCCTGGAAGTGTCATTTTCTGATACAGTATTTTATCAAAGTACTGTATTTTAACATTTATTACTACCAAAAGGCAGAAAATTATGTCAATTACTTAAAAAAACATTTTTTTATCGTTTATTATGCAGAAATAACATTGTATAGTAATTTTTTGTGTTAATCTACAGTATACCAGCAATTTCTGGTTCCGGGCGCAAAACTCAGGCGCGCCCCCAACCCTAAGACCGTCTCTGGAAGGAAACGCTTGTAAGGACCCCGACCCCCCCCCCCCCCCCCGACTAACAGTCTAAACAAATTTACTCAACAACTGATTTTTTTCCTTTAAAAAAATTTGATTTTTTAGCTACCAAACATTTCCCAATATAATATTACAATAAAAACAAATAAATACATGCATACCACTTTAATGTAAAAATATCTTTTTTAAAACGAATGTTTCTTTGTTCAAAAAAATAAAACTTTTTTGCTTTCCGTTTCCACAATTTCAATTACAATTTTTATTTTTATCAATTTTTTATTTTCTACATTTTAACCTTTAAAAACGCCTACATATATGTCATTCATGCAAGGACTCCACCTTTTCTGTTTATAAATGTCATCAAAAATGAATCTATTTTGTATCTTTTCGTTGCTATTTTTGAAAATAAGAAGAAGGAAAAGGAAAACAGAAAGCAACCCGAAATGCTTTTATGGCAATTTTTTTTGAGTGTGTAAAAAAGAAATGGACGCTTTTAGAGAAAAAAGGCAAAAGAAAAATAACGTTTTTTTATTTCTTGGACAAAACAAGCCGTCGGCTGGCTTTAGCCGTTTTTAAAAATGCTAAAGCTTCTTTTTTTAATTTTCTCTTCTCTTTTTTCTCTCTTTGTGATGCTGTTTTTGCTTTTTTTTCAAAATCCTTAATAAATAATATTGATTGAATGTAAAAATAAGTAATCGATTTTTTTTCTAAAAAAATTTGAATACAGAATTATAAATAAAATAATTTTTATGGCAAAAAACGTTGGCTAAAATTTTTCAAAATGTTAGTTTTTTACACACTTTTGAAATCATTTTAAAAATAGTCTTTATGGAATATTTTGAAGGACAAAAGTCTTTAGTTCCTGTTTACATTTTGTTTTGTTTATTGGCATTTAAAAACAAAATTTAAGCAAAAGTAAACATATTTTCTAATAATCAATGGTTATGCCTTTCCCTAATTTTGTCTTTTTGCAATTTTTTTCTTATTTTCAAATTTATTAATTAAAGAATAAATTTTACATGAAAGTTCTTTTCGTCGGCTGGTTTTTCAGCTTTTTATACAGCGTTATTTGTAAATGTTCGATTTTCTTCAATAATACATATTATGTTGTGCTTATTTTTTTACGAATACTTTTTTGAACTGTAATGTAAGCTTCTAATTTTGTTATGCGCTTAAATCTATTTTTTGAACGAATTTTCAATGCTGAAAAGGATCAATTTTTTAGCGTTGAAGACGAGTAATAAAAATTCCGTTGTATCCTAAATTTTGTACTTTAAACTTTCTGAAGGTTATTGTTCTTTTTTTTATTATTTTTTTTAATTACCACATATGTAACTGCTACACTCTAAAAACAATGACATTCTTATATTTATTACCTTTTTTATGTGCGGAACTTGAAAAAAATTTGAACGGTCAAAAAGAAAAGTGGCCTGAACGCAGAAATCATTTAAAAAAAATTCTATAAAAATTTTTTTATGGGATTGGTTAAACATAGCATTTTTAATTTTTGTTATCTTTTCGACTTTAAAAAAGTACAGCAATCTTTTTTTTTCGGGGCCAGGCTAAACGCTGGACTGGACCGGCTGCTGGACTGGACTGATAAACGCTGGACCGTTAGGATAAACCCTGGACTACAGTATGAAAATAGTAAAAAATTTAAAAATTTTCATACATATAAAAATTCGAAAAAAATTTTTTTTATTTTTTCACTATTTTCATACTGTAGTCCAGGGTTTATCCTAACGGTCCAGCGTTTATCAGTCCAGTCCAGCAGCCGGTCCAGTCCAGCGTTTAGCCAGGCCCTTTTTTTCGTTTTTGTCTTGAAACTTTTGATAAAACATTTATTTTATTTCTTGTCTAGTTTTTCTTAACAAAAAATTAATTGCATTGAATTATGCGATTTGTGCATAAAATTTTAGCTCATTTGTATTAAACGACGTAAACCAGATGATCAGGTATAAGAACAATAGAAAAAGACCCAAATTGTTAGGTTCAACAGAAACGTAAACTAAAAAATTTATTAAACCATCTGTCTCCTTTAAAGAGGTATAATGAATATTATGCTTTTAATATCGATTATCTAATTTTGACAGTTCTAAAACATTTTTTTTCTATTATTTTTCATCAAATTTTGGGTATCTTTTTCTTTATATTTTTTGTCCGCAAAATTTGTTAACAAATTTGTCGTCTTTTTTTTCTTCGTTTAAAAATCAACAATTTTCGCAGTACCTTTTCTTACCTTTCATAACCCTCCCAAAGGGGGGACTCTCTCATCCATCATAATTATACAATTTTTTTTAGCTTTTTTCTCTTTCTTCCCCTTTTTCATCAGTCCCTTATATAAATTGAAAAGCTCAATTTTGTCAATGACATTTAACATCATTTCATTGCACTCAAAACTAAATCATTGCAAAGCCCCCCCCCCCCCCTCTCCTTCTTTTTTTTGCAAAATGTTAAAGTGAAGGAGAAATAAATGCGAGAGATAGGATAAATTCATTTTTTGGCTCTATTTTTTGGTGGCTATAAATTACTTTTTTTACAGCAAATCTCGCATGTTTTATAAATGTGTTTTTGGAAGAAAAAGATTTGAACTTTTTTCTTTAAAACATCGTTTTTTTTTAAACACCTATTTTTTTGTTTTTAAACTTAGAAAAGGATAAGGAAATAAATAGCTGAAAAACCAGCTGTTAAAAAGATTTTTTTGTTTTTGATCTAAGGAAATCAAGCTTCAGTCTTGTTAGTTTAGAAAATGGTAGATTTTGAACCTTTTTTCATAATATATTTATCAGTTTTCAAGAAATTTGTTGATGTAAATATTAATTTTTAAAAAGTAATATTTACTGTTTTTGTTTGAGTAAACTTTGAAATACGAATTATATCTTTATTTTTAAATTTTATTGTCTATAAATTATAGGCGCTTTTTATTTTTTGTAAAGTATTCAGACATTTCCGAGAATAACGATTCGGCTTAAATTTGTAAACATCACTTTATTATTCTGTCGCATTCTGTTTACTTCAAAATGTTCAAACATTTATTTTTTTGTTTTAAAAAAGACTCTTTTGTTATCGTCTTTTTCATTTACAAGACTATTTTTGCAGCTGTAAAAATCTTTTTTGGTATTTCTTTTGCAGTTTTTATGTTGCGTTTCAAAAAGCATAAAATAATATTCTTTGTATGATACAGTAGTCATTAAAGTTTTTAATGTTTAAAAATTTTAAAAAATATTTTTTTTGAATGGTTGAAACACTGTTGTTCACAATTTTATTTAGAATTTTTTCTTTAAAAAAAACTGAAAATCATTTTTAATCGTTTTGTGAACCTTTTTATTTTTAATTCATCCAACTTTTTGATCTTTTCTTCCCCAAACGTTCATTTTGTTTTTATGACCTTATTTTGTTTCCTTTTCCTTTATGAAAAACATCTAACATTCATTTTTTCAATCATAAAAGCACTTTTATTATAATCAAACATTTCTGATCAAATAACTTCCGTCTCGTGGTTTTTAAAACATCCCGTTTCCAGATTTCAATCTCTTTTCATCCGCCTTCATTTTTAACAAAAATGTCACGTTCTCCCGCGTAATATTTTTTCCGCCTAAACCACAATATAAAAAGTAATATGTTGAAAAAAAGAAGAAAGGCTGCCATCTGACGAAGAAGAAGATGACGTCAAAAAGTTTTTTTTCTCATAGCACGTTTTTTACTTTTGATGTGTCTTTGTTGAACTGCTGAAAAGATGAAGATAGACAACTTATAACTTATACTTTAGGCTTTTTCCTTTGAAAAAGATGGTTTTTCGAGTTTGTGATTTTTAGTCGGTGTGAAACTGAAAAGACTGATAATAAAAAAGGTGGAATGTTTATTCAAAAGCATTTTTTTTCAATAGAACCATTTTTAATCGCTGAAAATAAAAAGCGTGTCTGCTTTTATGCTTTTTTTCATAGTTTTTTAGGCTGAACCCCATTCTTTAAATTTCTTATCATTCTTTGATCACCTGTTAAAATTTTTATGTTCATTAATTTTGTAGGATTGCGTTGGTGTCAATTTAAAGAATGTGGACGGTTTGACACATTTTTCATGTTAACATGTTTTTTGAAATGGACAGGCAACAATTGAAAAATATCTTGATTGCCATGTTAATGCCATTTCGAAACCAATGTTAAAAATGAGAAATATAACGAACCGTTTCTCGTTAAAGAGAGTGGAACCAACTGCTGCATCAGTTGATTTTTATATTTTAAAGGAGGCGGATGTTTTGATGCAGTTTCGTATTCTTAGATATTCGTGATTTTCAGGCAAACTGAGAGTCTTGAAACGAAAATGCATTTTTTTTGATAAAAAAAAAATTCAAAAAAGGGTCATTTTCGTTTCGAGACTCTCAGTTTGCCTGGAAATCACGAATATCTAAGATTACGAAACTGCATCAAAACGTCCGCCTCCTTTAATACTGTAGCGTTTTTGCGTTTTGACAAAACTTTTGATATAACTTAACTTTTATTTCAATTTACTTTTGTGAAAAGTTTTTTTACCTAAATATTTTATTTTTAGCTTACAATCATTACTACTCTTAAAACAAATATTTATTTTATCTTGTCAACGGCTAATTGTCTTCAAGATTCGTTTTTTTTATTAGCTTTAGACACATTTTTTTTTCTCACTCTCGAAAGTTCCGAGTTGAAGAGGAACAAAAAGAGTACATAGTTTTATCATCATCATTCTTTCTATGTTGGTGATGCAGCAGCAGACTGCCAGCAGTTGTAAACACATAGAGCAACAGAAAAGAATAAAAGGCAGCAAAAAAAGGCTTGTTATATTTTTTTGCTCGTGTTGTCTTTTTTTCGTCAAAAAAATTCTTTTCCTGTTTTTTATGTTTTTCAGTGCAATCCAAGTGCCTTTCCAGTACACACACACACACATTCTCATTTAATGCTTTTTACTTTCGTAATAAAGTGTCAGCTTTTTTTGCCTTTAACCGAGCATTGTTCTATCTTTTTTAATATCCGGTTAAAAACTGCTTTACTTCATGTTTTTCCGTTTTTATACGTTTTGTTTTTCCGTTTTAAACTTTGTTTATACGTGTTTTTTATTTCTCATTAATCATTATTTATTTTCCTTTTTTTAGCTTAATCCCAAAAACAAACAAAAACACTCATTCCACTTTTTAAAAACTTCGATTTTCAACCAAAGGCTTATTAGCCTCGTTTTTTGCATTTTTATTGGATTGAAATTCATCTAAGTTTGTGCAGATTTTGATTGATCAACGTGAAAAGAATGCAATTTACTGTTCATTTTGCTGTAAAAAATCCATATTCTGGTGAAAATGAATATATTTTTGTTACGGGATCTGATGAAAAGCTTGGATTATGGGATCCACAAAAGGCTTTAAAGCTTGAAAAAAATGATGAAGGGTATGTTTTTGGGTTTATTTCATTCATTTCATTAGTTTAAGCTGTCTTTTTGGAGGCAGTCAGTTTAAAAACCTGTATAAAATGGTATATCCTTTGTCAATTCTAATCTGCTTATCTTTTTTAGAATCTTTGTTGGTTCTGTCAATCTTTTTGATGTCAAACAACTCAAATTTCGATATTTTCTTGCATACTACTTGGAAAGTGAAGAAGGAAAGCGAAGTTTAATTATTCGAAAATGGGAAACGCATTTATCTCCACGTTGTGTACTTCCAAATATTGAATCAAAAAATGGTATTTGTAGAGCAAAAGTTAATGATGTCTTTGGATTTCATGGTTTGTTTATCCATAAAATACTGTAATATCTGTATCGATGTTTTTCAGCTGGTCGTGATATGGTTAGTGATGGATGGTTATTAGATGGTCAACAAAATCAAATTCATCTTTGTGTTACGGGCGAAGCAATTAAATTTTATAAAAGTAAAACAGCAAATCAAGAATATCGAATTAAAATTTCTCCAATGGATTTACGAAATCGTGATGTATGTTTTATTCCTTTTGTAACTAAATCTAATTATGCTAACTTTTTAGAATTCAAATCCATATGATGATGGAGATGATGATGATACACCACAAGAGGAAACAATTCATCCATATATTTATACTTCCTATTCTGATACTGATATTGCAGTAAGATTCATAAAATGTTCTAGTTAGAGAAAAAATATTGCGTCACTTGTTTAATGCTTGAGTCTGCATTTGAGAAATCTTTCTTGCATTCCTATTATTTTTGGGCAAAAACTCAAGCATGCGTTAAGAAAGTTTATGCATTTGTCTCAGTCTTTTTTGATCCTTTGTTTTGTTACTTCTCCCTTCAAAGCTGCAGAATTTTCTTTAAATTGTCATCATCAAAGGCAACATGCAATAAATTTTCACCCTTCATTAAACTAAAAAATGGTAATAAATTTATCCTTCTGAACTTACAGTATCTCCAAGACATTTTGTTGCCATTGTTTTAACTCAGCATCTTTTAGTTTTTGTAGCGCACCTCATTTTTAATAAAATTTGGCATAAGGTGTTATAATGTTTTGTTTATCTTTCCTGTGCTGCTTATAACATTACGAAAGTTGTTGGAGTTTTAAACATTGCTTCAAAGTGTCTTTTTTCTTTCTTTTTATACTTTAAAAAACTCGTTTTTTCCATTGTTGCTTTTGCTTCAATTAAAAAATTTGTTTTTCTAATACTGTATTTAAAACTTTGAATTTTTTCAGCCACTTACAAAAGATCAACCTGGATTTGTAAGACAAAGTGAATATGGAGAAATATTTGCTAATGGAATTGATTATTATTTGTATCGAACATATTCAGTTGCTGTTGAATATATGGTAATTCATCAAAATAATTGTTACATTTATTTTAATCGTTCTTTTTTAGGGATTCAAAATTGAAATTTTTAAATCAAATGGTGATCCACCAAAACTTTTGGCAGTTGGTTATGCCCTTCCATCAACACTTCAAAATACATATGGTAAGACATCTATTCCACTATTGGCGTCAAATGGTCTTCCTGTTGGAAAAATTTATCTTGGATATTTATTTATTCGTCCTGTACATAATCAAGAATTTAAAATGGATTTATCATTTATTAAACATTGGAAAAAGCGAACAACCTTAGAAGTTGGACATCGTGGAATGGGAAATTCTTACACAAAATGTGCCGTTGCACGCGAAAATACTCTTCATTCATTGGAAAAAGCAGCATCACGTGGAGCAGACTATGTTGAATTTGATGTTCAGTTAACAAAGGATAAAATTCCTGTAATTTTTCATGATTTTCATGTTATGGTTTCTGTTGCAAAACGATCTCCCGAAAAAGATGTCCATCAAATTGCTGTGAAAGATTTAAAACTTGATCAACTTCGATTACTTCATTTGGATCATGTTCAACATCATTCAAGTACACCATTAAATGAACAAGTGATTAAAGTAACGGGTGATGAAGATGAAGTTGAAGAACTTCGACCATTTCCAACTTTAATTGAAGCATTACAAAATGTTTCATTGGATGTTGGATTTAATGTTGAAATTAAATTTCCAATGATACAAGAAGATGGAATAAATGAATGTGAAAATTATTTTGAACATAATGAATTTTTGGATAGAATTTTAAAAGATGTCTTTCTTCATGGAGGGAAAAGACGCATTGTTTTTAGTTCATTTGATCCTGATATTTGTATGATGTAAGTTTACCTTTTTTGTTAAAGATGTTGAAATTGAATTTTTTGGCGTACAATTAAAATTGTTTTGATTCATTCATTTTTACCCAATTATTTTTAGGGTTGCTGCAAAACAAAATAAATATCCTGTATTATTTTTATGCTGTGGTGCAAATACTCGTCATCAAGTTTATCAAGATGCAAGAACTCGAACATCTCTTACTGCTGTCAATTTTGCTGCAGGTTGTGGCATTTTGGGTGTTAATTTCCATTCTGAAGATGTTCTTCGTGATCATTCACCAATTACAAAAGCAAAAGAACTTGGTCTTATTAGTTTTGTATGGGGTGATGAATTAAATGATAAAGCAAATGTTGAATTTCTTAAAAAAACTGTTGGCGTTGATGGTGTCATATATGATAGAATTGGGGAAACTGAACAACGAAGCAGTGTCTTTATGTTAGAAAAGGCAAAAAAAACTGAATTATTTGCTAAAAAGACTCCATCACCTGTTCAAACTCCAAGAGCCGGTTCAGCACATTACCTCAATAATCCACTAAAATTCCCACAAGGACAAAACTTCTCTCAATCTGTTAATCAACCATCACATCATGAATGGCCTATTTCAACCCGTCGCCGATCACCAACTGTTACAACAGAAGAAAAATTTTTTGCTGAATCACATGGATTAAATGGATTAGGATATCTTCCACAACAACTCAGAACTGCTCAAGAAATTTAAAGAAAATTATTTTGCTGCAATAGATTTTATAAGGGATTTTTCACTAATATAATTTATATATTTTAACATATCTGTTTATTTTGTTTATCTTCAATTTTTTGTAGGATGAAAATTGATACTTTTTGTATTTCTTATTAATGCTTATTTTTGAATTGTGTAACATAAAATTTTTATATAAAACGTGATAATCTAAAATATTTCTGACCAAAGTCTTTGAAAAAGTTAAAAAATCACAAAATCTCTTCACGTTTTTTTAAAAAGTACGAAAATCTTCAAAACTTCCTCAGACAAAAAAGTGCAGAGGAATTTTTGGGGAAAATGTACATTTCTAATTTTTACTTAAAATATTTAAATATTAAGTAATAATTTTAGAAAATACCGTAAAT
Source organism: Panagrolaimus sp. PS1159 (assembly GCA_963922195.1). Lineage (NCBI taxonomy): Eukaryota > Metazoa > Nematoda > Chromadorea > Rhabditida > Panagrolaimidae > Panagrolaimus > Panagrolaimus sp. PS1159. The sequence goes on along the minus strand of CAWUHW010000014.1, from coordinate 1,000,083 downwards.
TTTATACATTACAGTAATCAAATCTGATATTACTGCTAAATGTTAAATACAGTAATCCTTTTTTACGTTTTTGTTTTTGCATTTAAAAAATGCCAAATGATTTGAATTTTTTATAATTTTTTAAAAGTGCAAAAACAAAAAAAGATGTATAAAAATCAGGGACATTTATAAATGAATAAAAAAAGACCCACGAAAACAACCAAATTTGTCGACACAAAAAAAGTGAAACAATTTTAAACTTATAAAAAAATTTATTTTATCAAAAGAGAGTTCATACAAATTAATTGACATCTATTTTTATAACATTACAAAAAAAAAGCATTAAAAGAAAAGTTAAATTTAACTAATACGAATTTTATGTTCATTTTTCATCCAATCTGGTGTTCTAAGATCTGTTGAATCGGTTGCAGGAGATTTTGGTGGTAGTTGTTTTGTTGTAACTGCAGGTATTTCAGATTTAAATTTGACTTCATCTTCAGCCGATGATGGAAGTACAAATGATTGTGGCTTTGGAGTTGTTTGTTGATGATGTTGATTCATTGCAGAAGCTGGTTCAGTGGAATATTGTTGTTGTTTTTGCTGATTATTCTTTGTCGGTAGTGGTTCCGCAGAAGAAGCTTTTTTTATCTTTTGTTGTTGTTGTTGTTGAACATATGCTGGAACTTTTGCAGTAGTTGCATCAGTTATTTCTAAATGTTTTTCTGCAGATGATTCCTTTGGAAGTATTGGAGGTTCTGGTGATGCAAAATGTTCTCGAACAATTTGTACCTTTTCTTCTGCCTTCTTTGATTTTTTTTCACTTTTCATTGTTTCAATTGTTGAAGCAGATGCTAAAAAATTTAGAATATTACTTTCATAAAAAAGGCTAAAAACAAATAAAACTTACATCTTTTATTACTGCACATAAAAATTGTCCCAGAAATAGTTAACATAATTGGAAATAGTAAAGTTGAAACATATAATATAATAACATCTGCCGAAGACGAAGAGAAATGCATTTTTCTTTTATTGTTGATAAATTTTTGACAAAATGTTTTTAGTAAAGATAAAAAAAGTGTGCGCAATAAAATTAGAAACGTGCGCAGCAATGTGCGACGCGAGTGTTTATTATAAAATTATTCAAATTTTATTGTTGTTTTTTATTGTGTTGTAAAAATAAACATTTTTTTCGTTGCAAATTTTCTTTTTCATTTTACGAAAGTGCGCAGTTAATTGTTTTTGCTGATATAAATAACTGGAAGAAGAAGATTGTTGTTGATAATACTTGATCATCAACAACAACAATTGAATTAACTTTTAAGAAGGAGTGAAAGGGAAATGGAAGAATGTTTTTTTGATGGAAAATGGCCAAAACGTGCCCCACAATCTATTCATTGCTTTTGTACATGCTTTTGTGGGGACAAAATATTTCTTTTGGGATTTCGTTCATACAATGATTTTATTAAATACAAATGATCCAACAAATTTCAGTATTGCTGCACTTCCATGTTTAACAGAATTTTCATCTTCTTCTGGAATCGTTTGTTTTTTGAAACAACTTTTTTGTATTTTTATTTATTGAAGGTTTTTTTTAGAGTGTTACATATACAATTGAAGACGAACTTCCGGGTGAATTTGTTGATATATATTCTTTACATGGTGAAAATGTATTTGGTGTAATTTTTTCTTCACAAAATCCTGATCAAATTATACAATTAATTTGAAAATTAAATCAAGAAACTGAAACTATTGAATGTATTGCAGAAAGAAGATTCTCATTTAAAGGGATAAATCATTGTAGAACTGGTAAGCATTTTATTTGTGATAGTTTTGTGTTTAGAATTTGTTATGGTTGTCATCCATAAATGTGTTGTTTTGTTTACAAATATTATAATCACTTGTAACTTTTTTAGGAATTGGAACAAATGATGCAAAATGTATTCTTGTAATGGGAAAAAGTTCTATTGAAAATGGTGAAGTGTTAGTCGTTCGAACAATTGCAGCAAATCCACTTCAAACTGAAAAATACCCGGATAAATGTTTTGATAAAGAAGTTTGTCATTTTTTGTTGTTACAATGGTGGACAAATTTATGCGGCCACTTTTCCGCCTTTTTCCGCCTTTTTCCGCCTTTTTCCGCCTTTTTCCGTTTTTTTTGAATTACACACGAATTTTTGGACATCTGAAGGTTGTAAAGGTTTTCGAATATGGAGAACAAGATTCTGAACACATCAGAAACTTCAAAAAGTCATTTTTCAAGGATTCTGAAGCCTCAGAATCCTCGGATTCTGAAGTTTTTCATACAAAAATATTTTTTATATCATTTCGGGCTAATTTTTTATGGAGAATCTGAATCTGTTAATTAAAAAATTTTTTCAAAAAAAATATTTGCGATAAAAAAACTTTCGAATCCTTGAAAAAATTTTTTTATTAACAGATTCAGATTCTCCATAAAAAATTAGCCCGAAATGATATAAAAAATATTTGCGATAAAAAAACTTCAGAATCCGAGGATTCTGGGGCTTCAGAATCCTTGAAAAAATTTTTTTTTAACAGATTCAGATTCTCCATAAAAAATTAGCCCGAAATGATATAAAAAGTGTATTTTGTGAAAAAAACTTCAGAATCCGAGGATTCTGAGGCTTCAGAATCCTTGAAATATGACTTTTTGAAGATTCTAATGTGTTCAGAATCTTGTTCTCCATATTCGAAAACCTTTACAACCTTCAGATGACCCAAAATTCGTGTTTAATTTTAAAAAAACGGAAATAGGCGGAAAAAGGCGGAAAAAGGCGGAAAAAACGAAGAAAGGTGGCCGCATAAATTTGTCCACCATTGTATTATAACTTTACAATTAATTTTTTAGATTGCAGAATTGGAACAACTATGTAAAAATCATCCAAATGAATTATTACCATTTCCAAATTGTGTTCCATTTATTAATGAAAATGGTATATATTATTTGCTTGGAAGAATTCGTGATACAAATCTTTACTTTGAAACAGAATTTATTGGTTCAATTCGTTGAACAAAAAATGGTGGAACAAAAGTTGAACTCATAAATATGAAAGAAAATGATGCAATTAAATCCGTTCGAAAAATTATTAATCAAGATTTACTTGTTGGATGGTAAGTTTTATATTGTATTGAAAGTATCAGAGCGATGGTAATTTGCTGCATGCAAACCGGGATGCATGCAGGGTAATTTGTTGTATGCAGGGTATTTTGCTGCATGCAAAATTTTTTTGCGGAGAGAAAATTTATATGGGCATCTGGGACAGAAAAATATATCAAAATCCGCAAAAAAATTTTGCATGCAGCAAATTACCCTACATGCAATAAATTACCCTGCATTTGCAACAAATTACCCTGCATGCATCCCGGTTTGCATGCAGCAAATTACTATCGCTCAAAGTATCAAAAAATGTATTTTTAAGGTGCTCATATGTAACACAACGAAAAACAGCAGCATGGATGTCATTTGTTGTACAAAAAGAAAGTGGACATTGGAGATATAAATTACAACATTGTGCATTAGTTTTATGGAAAGCCGCTAGTTTCTTTATCATGGTTGGATGGCGGATTTTGTGGTTCATTATTTGCAAATTTTTATATGTGGCTTATTCCGGATTCCGGACAAATTTGGGTCCATCTCCAGATTTTATTCTACTTGCATTGGATATGAAAGATTGGAAATTTCGACATGTTCCTTTTCAAGTAAGTTTAAATTATATAAAAAATTTCGCACGGAGAAAACTATTTAAATTTATAAGATTTTTTTTCCGTTACAGTAATGCACGTTTATATATATATTTTTTTTAGGGTGGTGAAACAGAATTTCGTACAATGTCAAGTCAAATAATGGTTGATTCAACTTCAAATGGTTCTTTAATTGTTACAGAAGTATCACCGCTTGCACATCGAATGAGAATTTCTCGAATTTCAAATCCATTTCAAATTAAACCATTGTATGAAATTGCATTTGAAGCATGAACTGATTTAATGCCAGAACTTTTAAAGAATCCTACACTTCTTCGTCTTCAAAATATTCATAATTCTGGTGGATGTATACTTATTTCATAATTGACTTATGTTTTTATCATACATTTTTTAACACCCACTAACGAAAATGTCTCGAATAAATTTTTTTGAAATATTTGTTGATTTTTCTTCATTTTGTTATGTCTCGTATTTTAAGTTCAAAAATTACGGTAATACATTTTGTAAAATTTTATATAAAAATAACACAATAAAAAAAAACAAGAAATCTGCAATAAGGAAATTTTGATCTGAGGTCTGTCTGTATGTGGGGTGACTAAAGTCACCCTCAATATGGTATCAAATGTGAAACGTAAGTCGAAAATTTCAAAAAATGGCTTATAAATGATACAATTTGTTTAGCAGAGGATTTTTAGATTTGCTGTTAAAATTGTAATTTCAATGCTAAAAAACGCAGAATTCTATGAGAAAAAATAGTAAAAATTAAAAGAGCAAAAAATAGTTAAATATTATAATAGCATTTAATTAAATGAAACTTTTGTTTATTTGTTTCAAAACAATGATTCAGGTTTTTGTTTACGCCTTTTTTTTCGCGCGCACGTTTTCATTAATTTTTAAAGTTCAAAAATCAATCTTTTTTATAAAAAAATAATCTCTCGCAAAACAGGGTTTTTTACCCTTTAATTTTTTTGAGCTCTTTGTTGTTGTTAAAGTTGGCTGGAAGGGAAAGAAAAAAAAATAATGTATCGAAAATGTTGTTTACAATTTTTTCTTCACAGATGGTATCTTTTTTTTCTCTTTTCAAATTTAAAATTGTGTATAAATAACAAATTTTGTTGATGGGTTTTCTTCAGTTTTCAAATAACTGAAAAAAATAGTCTGTTTTAAAAAATATGAAACTTATTCTTGCTACTTTTGTTTTAATTGCTGCTGCAACTTTGGTAAGCTTTTATTTTTTTCGGGGTACTGTACGAAAATGTGTTAAGAGTGTTAATTCAAATGTTGGTAATTCATTTTAGTTTTAAATATATGAAAATTTAATTTTTGATACTGAACTTTTTTAACTTTATTTATTAAAGTAAAATATATGAAACTGAAAAGCAAATTGAATTAATTGATATTGCTTTTACGGTTACATTCCCCTCAAAAAAAAGTTTTAAACAATAAAATACATTTTAAATTAACTTAAAAAATGTGTAACAAATTCATTTGAAGTTTAAATACATTTTTTACAGATTTGCAATGCTGAAACACTTGGAGAAAAATTAGATTCTGGAATAAATAAAGCTGGAGAAAAGATTGCTGGAGTTAAAGATTCAATTGGTGGCACAATTGATTCTGCTGGACAATCCTTAAAAGAAACTGGGCAATCTCTTAGTGAATCCGCACATGATGCAAAAGAAAGCGGAAAAGATTATGCCCATAAAGCTGGTGAAAAGGTTGATAATGCTGCATCTGCAACAAAGAACGCTGCTGGGGATGTCGTTGAAGGAGCCGGAACAAAACTTGATTCTGCTGGGAAATCTATTAAAGGACAATAAAATTAATTGATTGATAAAAAAAAGTTATGAATGTAAATAAGTTTAAATACTTTTCATTTGTAAAAAATAAACTATAATTTAAGTATTACACTTTTATTTTACAGAAACAGTGATATAATTTAGAGCTTTAGTTTTTGATATTTGACATTTTTAAATTCTTCGTCAACACAAACAGTTTTCTCAAAAATTTTGAAAATTAAAATTCTTGCTTGTTGATTTCACACTGTCACAAGTACTTTTTTTTCTACTAAATTAATGAAATGTTAAAACAAATGTTTGAAATTTTTAAAAATCAATGCAGCATAATTTTTTTGTAGCGCATTTCTGGATTGCAAGAAATTGAAAAAAAAATGAATATTTGAAAAAACTAAGATTTGAAGCGGTTAATTAAAAAAGAGAAAACACATTTCTGATACAATCCTTTATTTAATCTCGTTATTTATTTCCATCATCCGTTTTTAAGCGGACATTATTTGGTAAAAATGAATTGAGGCTCAACGAGAAGCACGAATTTATATTGCCTTATTTATTAATAAAAAAAACATATGTTTCCCTATAAAAAAAAATTTAATGCACTTTTATGTAAGTTCAAAGGGGTGCAACTATCTATGGTTTTTTAAATGAATTTTAAAACATAAATTTTTGTTTAAAAAAATTATATAAATTCGTTACGTAAATTAAAAAACCCAATTTTACGAAAACATTATTTTAGTTTTGGCGTTGCAAAAAAGTTCTAAATTAAAAAATTCCTGTGAAATTTATTCAAAACAAACATACCATTTTGAATTTGAATTCACTATTTTTATGCAAATTTGAGTATGAAAAAGTAATGTGGGGGCGAAACTATAAAAGTGCCGCAAATCATGTTTTTTCTTAATATGTAACAAATGTATTTTTCTTTGGTTTGATGTAAATTAAAAAAATTTTAAATTTCATTATTTTACAATTACGCTTTGAAAAACAGCAAACAAAAATTCTGTAACAATATTATAGCATTCCCCGCCATAAAACAATCTTAAAAATCTCTATTTTTTTCACTGGAATAACATTTTCAAAGAATTTAAATAAATCTCATTAATATTAATTTACGATTATATAAAGCAAAGCATGTTAACTGTGGCTTTTAATGAATATTTAATTAAGTTAGTTTTTGAAAAAAAAAACAACAGTACACTTTTTTAAAAGCAAAAAAAAAAATTAAAAAAATGTGTTAGTTTTTTGTAAAAGATTTGTGTCCTGTTGTAAAAGTAAAATAATGTCTTCCATATTTTATTATTTTGTATATTTGGATATTTTTTTAAATATATTTTCACAGGGTCTTACAGTATATTATTTTATAATATTTTTAAAATCTTCAATTCTTCATACAAATATGATACGGTTAATTAAAATGTTAATGATTTACTATTTAATTTCTCAAAATTCTCGATTAGTTATTGCTTTTAAAGAAATAATTATGAACGAAGTTGATGGTATGTATTTTCTAAAGTTAATTCCATAATTTGGGCCAATTCTACAAAATTTGATAAATCTATTATGAATGGTTTTTTGAGGACTGATATGACTTTTTTTATGCATCGATTTTTTTCGACTGTTTAATTGTTTCAATTTTTTTAAAACGAAAACGAATTTCACTGTCGTACTCTGCATTTGATTAGATTTTATTTTCTGCAACGAAAAATTTTTGGAAATTTTAACTTGGTCACTTTGTAAACTAAAAAAACATCAAAAATAATTTCAATCAAATGTTGAATTCAACTTTGACAATCGTTTTCGTTTAAATCGAATAGAAACGTTTTACCAGCAAAACGAATTTCGGACTTTTTCTCTGAACACCCTGTAGAAACAAATTTTTTTGAAAAACTAACTGCGCTAAAAATAAATATCTTGACATAATTCAACATTGGTTGAAGCTGAATCTTGATGCTATGCTGTAACATGCTTTCATTATGCTTTTACCCCAAAACAGAAAAAAAAATTTGAGTCATGGGAACTAAACTTCATAAAAACTACATTAAATTCATTACATTCACTTTTGAAATTTATTTATTGTCAATAATAATGTTTCCCCCACAATCTAATTTAAGACAGACTTCCTTGTGACTTTTTTTAAATACATATAATAAACATCTGCTAAAAATTTGTTGTGGAAGGGGGAAGTGTGATTTTGCCTGTCCCAATTTAATTTTACTAAATTACATGTTTAAAATTAATTTTTCGGAAAACATTTTATTAGAAAAAAAGTATTACAGTGTTTTTCACATTTTAAAAGAGAAAAAAATTTGTTAAAATGCATTAACAATATGTTTAAATTTTTTTAGTATTAAATGATCAAACCATAAATTATTTGATTATCACAAATACAGATTCCTTTCTTGCTGTTGATTTGCTTCGATTAGCAGGACTTATTGGAATGTTGAGTTGTATGGCGACATTAATCTATGAAAGAATTTATGCAACAATTCAATTAAAAACTTATGAAAGTACAGTATCAAATTTATTTTTTATTTTTGCAATACAGTATCAAATTTATATTGCAATTGGTTTTACATATCTTATTTACAAAGGTTCGTTTTTTGAACTTTGATCTAAAAAAATATTTTGTTTGTTTTTGAAAAATTTTTTTACTTAGAATCATTAAAAATGGATATACCCAAAAAATTTCAATTCATGATTTATGATTTTGGCTACAAGCTTTTAATAAAACTAAATTAGCAAAGTTTTAGAGTTTTGAAGAATCTATTTTAAGCATACATTAAAAAACATTAAAAAGTTTGTTACATTTTTAAAATTTTTTCAGAATACATTAATCTTCCAATCAGTGGAATTACCGTACATTTTATCAGCTTTACTGTTTATTTCGTTTTTGTTTTTCTTGAATGGTATAACAAAAAGCAATATAAATTATCACTATTAAAAACAAAAAAATATACACTTTCGGAAAGATTTCAATTACAAGAAAATATTCGAGTTGCACTTTTAATTAAACGTTTTGCAATTGTTTTATTTGTTTTAAATTTTGGTGTTGGAGGAAATTTAATAGTCTCAAATTATTTACAAAAACAAAACATTAAAATGGCTGCATATATTAGTTTTAATTATTTTTTAAATTTTTATGGTTTTATTTTTGCTTTTGTTTGGTTTTTTAATGGTCAAAAATTGAAGAGAAGGTATGTTTTTTAAATGGAGAAAAATGAAGATCTTTTTTATATAAACACTTCGTTTTAGATTACAAAATATAAATTGTAAAGTATCTCCAATTGGGAATAACGGCAAACTTGCAGCTCGAGATCAACTTCGAGCATTCAGTGGAGTAAAATTAATCTTTTCACCTGATGAAGAAAGAGAAATTGCATTTAAACAGCTAAAAAATTCATGGAAATAAAAAATATCTATTAATTGTAATTTTTCGTTTTCATTTTTGTTTCAGAAGCTAGAAGAATAGCAAATATTTATAATTTCAACAAAACTTCCATTATCTTTAAATATTAAAATAAATAAAGGTTTATAAAAAATTTAAGTTTAACCCGTTTTATAAAGAATGCTGAAACTGTTTTTGTTGGGAAGAATACCTTAAAAATATTACTTGTTCACAAACTCAGTAACACTCCAATATAATAATTTTTAGTTAATAAAAGAGCTAATTAAAGCTAACATTGAAAAAATAATCCAATTTTTTTAAAGAATGTAAGAAATAGTCTTTCTTTTTTGGAGCTTGCTACATAAGATCCCGTGGTATAATGGTTAACGCTAATGCACTTCACTCAGAGCATACAAGTTCAAACCCCAGCCAATGGAGGCATTTTTTGATGTTTTTTATTTTATTTTTTAATTTAACACTTGAATGAAAAAAAATTACATGAGAATCATAGAAGAAAACATTTATCAACACATATTTTTAATCAAAAACTGAGAAAGCACAATAAATATTTTAACAAACAAGTTTGTTTTTTCATTTAAATTACAGCAAAAAAAGAGAAAAAAAAGACTGATAAACTTTATGAAACGTAAAACCCAAATATTAATCAAAATTGAGAACACCAGCGTGCTGTTTATTGCACTTCAAAATTGTTTTCTGAAAGCCAGAAATTTTTCACCAGGTCAGATAAAAAAATTCTGTCTTAACATTTTGCTCGCCTCATCGAGTTATACAAAATATTTAGACAGAATTTTTTTATCTTACCTGGTGAAAAAGTTCTCGCTTTCTGAAGACCATTTTTGAAGCGCAACAAACAGCACGCTGTGCGTCGGTAGCATAATTCAATCAAAGAAACACTTACGTATGTAACATTTTATGCATTGAATATGTTGTTTTTGATACAATTTTTTTCTCGAAAATTATCGTTGATTTAGTTTTAAAAGTAGGAAGTTTTATTTTTGATGCTTCAAAATTTCAAAAAGCAATATTATAAATTGGCAGTTTAATGACTCCTTTTTGTTATAAGCAGTGAAATATACTGTAAAAATGCCAATATAAAGACAAAATTTATTATTTTTGCAGTATGAGTAATTTTTTAAAATCGTGAAATACAACTTTTTGCACTTGTAAATTTTACTGCAAAAAGCAGCATGAAAAAATTATTTTTAAAAAAGGTTCGGCTTTTTGGCTTCATTTTTTGCTTAAAAAAAGTTTGAAGAAATCGGTTTTTCGTAAAATGTAATTTCACAGAAAAAAACTAAACATTAAAAGTTTTCTAAAAAGTCAAATGTCATAATTTACTTTTAAAAAAATATTTTCTTTCCAACCAGGTGTTTTATATGTAATAGCTTAATTGACATTTCTAAAAACCTTAAAGTTAAGACTTGATATTTTTTTGGTTTTTAATGGCAGCAATATTTGATATTTATTCTATTGAAAAATGGAAAAATTTACAAATCGATGACATTTATTATCCAATTTTTCAATTAATTCTTCGAATTTTTATGGATTTTACATTTGTACTTTCAGCATTTCTCTATTTTTTCATAGCTTTTGTAATATTAACAAAAACTCCAAAACCACTTGAATCATTTAAATATACGGTATTGGTACAAGTTTCATGCAATTTTATTTACAAATGTTTTTTATTTTTTACAAATCCAATATTCTTTTTTCCACTTCCGCTTTTAAGCTGTGATGCATATTTTCATTTTACACCTGATTGGGTTATTCCCGGAATAATTTTTGTTTTTTTGGTAATTATTACCGGAGGTGTTACAATTCTATTATCAGTTTTAATTCGAACAATTGCTGTCTTTGAACCGACAGTATCAATAAATACATTTTTTGTTAAATCAATTTTTGTTCCATCAAAAAGAAGATTTAGATTTTGTATTGTTTCTTCCATTTTAACGATTTTTGTTATTGGTGGAATACTTTACAGTAAGCTTTTTTATTTTTTTTATCATTTTTTTCGGGGGATCGTTGCATACTAACAATCTTTAATTAATTAATTAAATTCTAAAATTTAAATTATTAATTTTAGCTCCATTTGTTTCTGTCAGACAATATTTAGAACCTTCCCTTGAATCCATTGCCCTTGCTGTACCTGCTGTTTCAACGATTCAAAAAATTTTCCCATCAACATTTGCATTAAATCCAAAATTTGTTGGAAGTTCTTTTTTAATTGGTATAATTTTAATCGGACTTTTAATATTTATATTTAATATTTTATTCGTTACTCTAAACATTCAATTTGTTCGACAACTTAAAAAAATTCGACGAATTGTTTCAACATCCGCTTATCGAGTTCATACAATGTTATATAGGTAAATTTTTTATAAATCTAATTTTATCAAAGCTATACTTAAATTTAGAACAATAATTTTACAACTTGTAAATTTATTACTTTTCCTTGTATTTCCATGTTACACTTTTGGCGCTGTTTATTTATTTCAGTTTTCATATGGTGCAAGAATTGGAAGTTTTTGTATTGCATTTACATCATTTCATTTAATTGCAGATATATTTTGTTTAATTCGTTTTATTCGGCCATATCGGCGTTATGTTTTAAAATTGTTGCTAAAAAAGTAAATTTTTTTCTGTTTTTGTAGTTTTTTATAATTTATAAAATGAAAAATGTAAGAAATGTTTAATAAAGTTTCTATTTTTTATATTTTTTCAAATAATAATACACCTTGTTTTTTTATCTTTTTTATCTCCGGTTTTTTCTTTTGGAATGTCGCAATGCTTGAATCATTAGCTTGACCTTTGTCAATGCCATGGCATCTTTTTGGTCAACAACCCACTACTAAAAAGGTAGCACACAACATTCTTTTGCAAAAAGATGCGATCGCATTTATCGGTCAATGGCAAATACTGCAGATCTCTTTGTTTTTTGCTGTTTTGTTCAAATCGATGACGACCTTTTTTGTTTTTTTCTTTATTTTTTCTTTGCTTCGTTGATTATTGGCTCTTTTATGCAAATTTTGCCATTTTTTATTTTAAATAAATACAAGTGCGTTATTTTGGGAAAAACCGATTTCAACTTTTCTGCTCCTCGATTTTAGCTTTTAAAAACAGTGCTTTATCACAATCATTTTAAACAACTATAATTGTTTTTTCGTGTTTTGCTCCTCATTTTTATTTTTTGGTTATGCATCATTTAAACCATTTTCTTCTTAAATAAAATTTTTAGTTCAATGGAATCAGCATATTTTGATTCAAAAGATCCAAAATATCAAACATGCTTCTGTCATATTGAAACTTTAACAGCATTAATTTCTGCATTTTATTTTATCTCCGGTTTTATTTCTGTTATTATTGTCGCAAATTTGCAACCACAATATTCTTTATATTTAATCCCAGCTGTTATTATTCTACCATTCATTTTTTTTGCTACCCTTTATGCAATTTATTCAACAAATTCCGCTTGGCTTATACCTATTATGGGTCTCATTGTAAGTTTTTCTAATGTTTAAAATTGTTAAAAAATAAAAATAATGTTTTAAAAAAGGAAGAAAAGAATTTCCATTTATTTTAATTTAAACGAATTTTTTGTATTTTGACTTATTTAATTTTATTACAAAATCTTAAATTTTTCCAAATTCAACTTTTTTTAACATTTTATCGTTTTATCACTAACCTTTAAAAAAAATGTTGCAACAAAAAAAGTTTAATATAGTTTTTGTAAAACCAAGTCCTTTATAAATTTATTTATTTTGAAACTAGCAATTTAACTGAAAAATATTGTCTTTTTATATCATTTTAAAAAGTGATATAAATAAAACTTTCACTAATAATTTTAGGGCTTCCAAATTTTTTTGAGCATTGCCGCATTTATCTTTCAAATCTTTGATCAAAAATCTTCAATTCTCAATCAACAAGTTACCGAAGAATTGGCTTACAGTATGAAGTTTTAAATACTATTTAAAACTAGAAAAATCAAACGTTTTTTTAGAACTTCTTGGACAAATTTTTGGGATTTTCGTTAGTCTTTGGTTTTTCTGGATTTTTTATAAATGTTACGGATATTTAAATGAAAAAAGAAATGCCAAAAAATTTCAACCTCTTATGATAAAGCAAATTAATGCAATGAATTCAATGTATCCTCAAATGTATGCAATCCCGTATGAAAATTATCCTCACCAATATTAACCATTTAAAAAAAAACACAATGCCAAAGCATTTTTTGACTGGACATCTGATTCCAACGTGAATATCTAAATTTTTTAATTGGAATAATAAATAAACAAGAGATAAAAAATCTTTATTCCGTAAATCTGTTTTTTTAAAAATAAAAATTTTTTATATAAGTTTTTTCAACAACAAAAAATCAAGAAGTTTTACAATTTTGAAGGTTCTTTGAGGCGTTCAGAAAAGTTCAAAAGTCGGTCACAGTTTTTTCTCTTATCTCATATTTTTGGAGCGCTTTGGATGAAATGGTTTTCTCTCAAAAAAAACGAAAAATATTGTAGGTTGCAAAAAAAGGATCTGTTTCAATGTGAAAAAATTGTGGGGTTCAACAATAAAATAAAGATAAGCATTATTAAAAAGCAAAATTGCTGAAACAATCTTTTTTTTCTGTTTAAAACAAATCTGCAACATTTTCAAAAATAATAATGGAATTTCCGTCTAAATATTTAATTACGGCAGTAATTATTCATGGATGTTTGGGATATTTTGAAGATATAATTCAGCTAATTTTTGCTAAAGTTCCCGTTCCATTAGGAAATTTTTACAATGAATCTTTAATCCTTCATTATGGGATTATATTGGATTTTGATGGAGTTTCACAGGCAATGTCAGTATTCAATAATCTTCAAAAGCTTGGAACTATTTTATCTTTGTTTTTTATTTTACCAAAAATGGATATATTTGGAAGGAAATTTGTTGCTGTTTATTTTCGTTCAGGAATTGGATTTTTAGCAGTAATTTTTTTGTTGTTTGGAAAACTTTTTCTTTCTATTGAATCTTTTGCTATTGGCACTATTTTATTTGGTGCTTTATGGCCAATTAAAAGTGGTGTTACAAAATATTACATAAGTGAATGTTCACCTGATAAAATTCGAGGTACATTTAAAATTTTTGAATGAAATTTGTTCAATTATATTTTAGGATTTTTCACCCAAGGACTTGTTTCGATTACTGGTTTATTGCATATTGGAGCAGGATTTTTACTACTTCCACAATTTTTGGGAAATGATAAATATTGGCATTATACATTATATATTGCAATTGGAATTATTGGAATTTTTATTTCTGCAGCTGTTTTTATTCCAGAATCACCAAAATTTCTTTGGTTTCAAGGAAAAAAGTTTGATGCGATAAAAGCAGTTAAAGCTTTTCACGGGAAAAATGTTGATATTGGTATTTGTGTTTTTTTACTACCAATTAATAAATGCTAGGATTGTCGATTTTGCGGGAAATCAAAAAAAGCGGGAAATTTCCCGTTTATTTCCCCGAGACGTATTTTTGGTAATTCTGTTTTTTTCAATACCTAAAATTACTAAAAACTCGTAATTTGATGATTTTACAATGAATTTTTCAGTTAATGAATTTTTATAACAAAAACTGCTTTATTTTATGCTTAAAAAAGTAAAAAATCTTGCCTTTCTAACAAATTTTTTCGAGAAATTTCCCGGGAAAGGAAAATCGAACAACCCTAATAAATGCTGCATAAATCCCACTTATAAAAACTAAAACTACTGTATGTTTAGAATCAATAACACACGGATACGATCTTGAACGTTCATTAATTCATACAAAATCCAATCATATCAATTTATCACAAATTTGGAAGGATAATGGCTTACGAAATTCTTTAATTCTTTTATTTGCTGTTGCATTGGTTTCAACACTTGGCCCCTTACAAATTTATTTTCTTTATTCTATAGTTCTTAAAATTAAATATGGATTTACAAATTCTCAAGCTGTCACATTTGAGTTAATTCTTAATCTTGTCTTTCTTCCCTTAGGGTACATTTTACCATTTTTGTATGAAAAAATTGGCCGACGTCCAATTTTTTTGTTTATTGTATTTCTTACATTTTTAATTTCAATTTTTATGTTTTTTTCTGAAGCTATTTTTGAGTTTAGCAATTCAACACCCAATTCTCTAACATTTATTATATCTGCATTTTGGAGTTTTCTTTCTGTGCTTGCATTGAATTTAGGATCACATAATTTTTGTTTTATTATAGTATCAGATTTATTACCCGCACCTGCAAAAGCATCCGTAACCCAAGCAATGATGTTAACGACATCATTTTTGGAGATATTATTTAATTTTCTATTTTCATTTTTACAGCCCTTTCTTGGTTTTTGCTATTATTTACCAATAATTTTTGGGCAATGTTTTTTCTTTTTTTATTTTTATCGTAATCTTCCAGAAACTCGTTTTAAAGCTGTATATCAAAATTTTGAACAAATTCAATCTCAAATTCATTCAAGGCGAAATACATTGTTGTTAACAAAATCTAGAGCAAGCACTTATAAATATTATGGCACTGTATAAAAGAATAAATTTTTTAAATTTTAAAAATACAATAGTAGTTCACCGTCATCCAGAATCAGCTTTTTGTTAAAATTATGGACAACTACAATTTGTATTTTCTTTTGCTTTTTGCTTTTTTCTGATCTGTGTTAACAAATTAAATTTCAAAATCGCTGTTGTTTTAAAAAAACAAGCCAATTTTCTTATTACTTTGATAAGTTACGTAACTTTTAAAAGTTTATTTGTTTAATGAAATAAATGACCTTAAATTTTTTTCCGCGAAAAACTCCTTCAGGTTTTTAGCAAAAACACTTGAAAATATTGATAATTAAAATATAGCATTTTTTCTTATAAAAAAAATGACAGACAAACCAGAAAAAATGCGAAACCAACAATTTCGAGAAAAAGTCATTTTGCTATCCCTGTAAAGGTCATCTTACTAAAATATTTGCAATATTTTTTTTATTTGTTTTATTTTTGCCTTATTTGTGGCACACAAAAATGTTTTTCAAGACAAAACTCTCCTCCACCGTAATTTTATGGCCAACAAATTTATTGTTACAGTAAAATCTGATTGAAAAATTGGATTTTCATTAGATAATCAACATCAAACCAATGGTATTTGTAAATTTTATTTGTTTAATCGAAAAGGTGATTTTGAAATTACAAAAGTTACTGCAAAAATTAATAATTCATTTATGGATTTAAAATATAACAGAGCTGAAGATTCATTTAATCTTTATCAAATTGGGCGCCAATTTGGTATTGTTAGACTTTATTTCGAAATTCTTGCAAATATTGAATTTAAAGAAGTTAATTATGTTGAAGACATTCATGATCTTTTTTTTCTTCAAAACGTTTAAAAATGTTAGGAAAATATGAATTTGAAAAAATTAATTTTGTTTTACCAAATTATCAATATTTGAAATTTGATTGCTATTTTAAAAAAATTGCTAAAGATTTAGAGGAAGTTCATATCGTTAATCCATATAAACCAAAAATAGAAGGTTTGTTTTTTTAAAAGCTTACATTTTATTTAAAAAGTAATCATTTTACTTCATTTTTTTCAAAAAACGATATTTTAGGCAAAAGAGGTGATTTTAAATATGAAACAACCGATTCAAAAAATATCGATTTACAGCTGTCTTTTGTTTTTGATCCAACAAAAATTAATTAAGAAAATCATGGATTTGAAGCTGTTGATAGTCGTCCAGAGTCTGCTTTACCAGATTTATTAACGAAGCCGTATTGAAATTATTAAAAAAAGTTATATTGTGTTTTTGTGATAATGAAACGTTTGTATTTTATGTTTTGTTTCATGTTTTTTAATTAATAAAATGTGCACAAATTATTCTTGTTTCTACTATAATTTTTTATAACATACTGCATTAAAAAAGTTGGAAAATTTGAAATTACAATGACTTTTTTCTTAATGCTCTAAAATCTATATTTCAAAAGAAAAAATTTGTTCAATTTCATGAACGGAACTGAAAAATACGGTATGAATAAAAAGAAATATTTTTCCAAAAACAAAAACAAATGAACAAAAAAGATTCACAAAGGTTTTAAAAAATATGTCATATACCCAAATCTAGAAAAGCGTAAATAGCAGTCATTGCCAGGATCCTTCGTTGTTGGTAGTGTAAAATATTTTGGAAGTCCGGAATTTATGATCAATGAATAAGCATTTTTCCATGTTGATTCATCCAAACCAATACTAATTTTTGCATTTTTTGTCTGAAAAAATTTTTAGAATATTTTTTAAGCCAAAATTTACAGCTTTGACAACATAGGGAACTTTCAGATCTGACGTCAGCAAAAAACACAGAAATCCGATACCCACCCTTATCGTCAGATTTTTTTCTTTGATCTTTTGCCGCACATCAAAGCCGCATCATATTTGGCTCGACCCCATCCACCCTTAAAAGCGCTGACGTCAGATCTGGACAATCCCTTATCAAATTAAAAAAAAAAAACAATTTTAAGCACTTACTTTAATAATTTTTGCCATTTCTTTTGCATCAAAATTAAAATTATTTGTTTCAATATTTAATTTTTTAATATTCTTTCCATAAATTTTTAGGTCTTCAACCCATTTATTTCCAATTTCAACATTTGTGTCCATAAGTAATAAATCTTCTAGATTTGGCAATTTCTTTAAAATCTCAGCAAATGTAATACTTGAAGTAAAAGCAAGTTTATAACAACGAAGAACTTGAGTAATTGGTGAAAGCAAAAACGATAAAAATTCAAGTGATAAAATAGCATTTCCTACTGTTGCTTTTCGGGCTTTGATAAATAATTGTTTTTTTGATATAGCTTCAATAAAATTCAAATATGCATCTGAATTTGAATCAAAAACAGTTTTATCACGATATTCAAAAGGAAATGTACTGATTCTGACTTCTCCATCAATAACCACAACAGTATCGTTGTTGGAAAATTTGGGACATTTGGTAATCCAAAGAATTGGCTTTACTTGAACTTTCTGTAAACCAATAAAATTCAACGTTTCTGGAATTGAAATAACCATAGAATATTGTTCAAGCGGATCAAAAGTTTTGAAAAATCGAGTAAGCAAAATTTTATCAATTTTTGGTACAAACCATTTTGGAGCTAAAAATATTATGAGATACATTATAAATTATTTTAGACAAAAACTAACTATTTGTATTTCGAACAGGACATAGAAATGTATGATGATGTCGAGAAAAGCATGAATAACATTTTGTTATTGGCTGATCATGTGTACACCATGGGTTATCATATGATGATTTGCATTGGTTGCATTCATTAATTGAAAGAGAATTTTGAGCCATATAAGTAGTTTTCGAAATTTTGTGATAATAAAAAGAAAGAAAGCAGTTTTTTTTCAAAATGAATGAGATTGGGATAGCGTTGCGCAAAAACGCTAAAACGAAGACTTGTTTTTCTTCATTTTGTTTCAACCGTTAAAAAGAAAATTTATTTTCGTTTCAAGAACAATTTTCTTTTTCTTAAGAAATTACAATTTTATGTGCAACCTGGGTATACTGTAGAAATTGAAACTTTTTTTGGGAAATAAAGTTATCCTTATAGTTGCTTAAAAAAATACGTTTGCTTCCTAAAGGTTTTTTTTTTATATGGGCGACATGTCATCCCCCGAAAATTTGAGACTTACTAAGAAAATTAAAATTGCCACTAAGTAAAATAACATTTTTTCGAAAATTTATAAGGAATGTCACCCCCCGAAATTTTAGTGAAGTTGCGACATTGACTAAAATATTCTTGTATAGATTTAATAATAAAGCCGAAATTGTTACTTTTTATTTTGAAATTTTTGCAAATATTGAATTCAAAAAAGTCAATTTGCAAGCGTTTGAAAAAAATAAAAAGCACGATTAAAACGTCTGATATTTTCTAAATTTGAAGAAACGAAAAAAATGAATAACAAAAGTCAACACATATAGCAACTGTTTGTTTATTTTTATCAAAATATTTGTTGTCATATTATTTTGATAGAAAAATTTAGATAACAATAAAGTTTAGAAAAGATGCTTCAATCTATCATTTTTTTACAATACCTATACACTGCCATCATGGATATGCGGAATTCAGTATCCGTTAAAAATGCATCGGAATTCCATAAAATTAATGTTTGTTTTTATCGAAAAATTGTGATTTTTGGAAACTAATTTGTCCATAAAAAGTAAAAAATGATGCTCGGCAGAAAAGAAAGCAAGGATGCAATAAACCTAAAATGACTTTTATTTACCCGCGAAAATAGCTTCTCAATTTTTCAAAAATAAATTAAAGCGGATAATTCGGGGACAGGATCTGGAGTAAATCTGATACAAAGTCGTTAAAACACTTTATAACTGAATTCTGTTCGAGATTACTTTCGCCTAAAAATGAAACTTTTATGATTTTTTAGTCTTCCAACGACAAATTTCCTATTTTTTATTTGTAGCTTGTGTTGGCCTAAATTTTATTTTAAAACTGTAAATGCGTGTAACTTTTAGTATTAACTTAATATTGTACAAACACTTTTTAAAAGAAAAAATTTCAAATTAAAATTTTATTAAGATTTGTCACTCTTTCTTCACTTACATATTTCTACAATACTTCAGCCATCAGTAGCAGAATATATATTTATTGATAATATCAAAAACCCAAAAAAGACATAACAATGTAAAAATTCCTTATGTTTATGAAACTAAATATTTGTCAACCATTTTATTTAATTAATTTTATATTTTTTAAATTTTTGAAAGAGCTTTGTTTCTTTTTATAGAATTATCAATGAGAAATTTGAATTTGCTGTTCGATTGGCTGTTGAAGAAAATATTCCAATGGATGATTTACTGAAATATGATGAACAACGAGCATATAATGCTACACCTGATTATAATGATGCAGCTGTAAATCAAGCAGTGGAAGCTCCTCTGTCAATCAAATTTCGTCTTCGACTTCAACAACAAATTCCTCTTATACGTCCTCATTAATCCAAATTTATTAAGAAATCCCTTTACAAAAATTTTAATGCTTCAACAACAACAAATGGCTCATTTCCAATAGCAACAGATGAGCCATTTTTTCCGATTTCCTTAAGTTTTTTAATTATCTGTACTTTTACTGCTTATATATTTATTTTTTGTTTTTTTACTGTAGTTTATAAACTTTTTTTATACAGCTTTTTTTTTGCTTTTGTGCAAAACAATGGCACTTTAAAACCACTCATATGCTTCCTTTAGGGCGCTTGGATCATTTGATTAGGATACGATTCATTGGGTTCTGTCTATTTTTCTTGGATGACTCACATTTCAGTTCATCCTTACAAATGGCATTTTTAAATCAATAGTTTTTGCCAATGACTAAAAAAGTTGACCTGTTCTTGATCAGGGGAGTATAAGCAAAAAAAGGTATAAAATTCTCTCGTTCATCTAAAAAATTTGATACAACTGTCTTCTATTATTTAATTCCTTGATTGTTTTCCCGATTCCTACTTTTTTCTCGATTTTTACCAAACCCTTTGATTTAAATAATAATAATTTTTTCTCGTGTCGATTTTGATTGTTTTCGGTTGAACAAAATCATCATTGCTATCCCCAAAAAATAGTAAATCGAGGATTAAATTCAGGAAAATATTTTTTGTTCCAGATAATTTAATTTAATAAAAACATGCCTGAAGAAGTAAGTTATTATTTACAAAAAATAAATGAACACTGATTATAATTTTAGACTGTAATCCGACGTCAAGTTCTTGATAAGCATTTAATAGATGAAATTGAAAAGACTTCAACTACAAAATGTTATGAAAAAATTGTGTTTGAACTTCAAAACAATCCAACAACTTTTTCAAATTTTAAAATTTTAAAAAAGATTGAATCAAATGTTTATCATTTAGCGAAAGATTATTTAGATAAACTTAAAAAAGTATGTTTTAAAACATGATTATATTTTGTTTAAATGAAAAACTATTTAGAATACAATTTCTCATAATCAAAATATATATGAAATTGCAAATCGTTTCGTTGAAGAAAGAACTTCATATGAAATTATTAGGGAATTGGGGAATCCTGATCATATCAAAAATAAAGGATATTTAAAATTATTAATTGAAGTAAGTATAACAAAACATTTTAAAAAATTAACATTAATACATGAATTTTACAGCAAGTTAAAGACTGTGTTGAATCCGCTTATCAATTAGCAAATCATCGTGAAAAAACTCGAACTGAAGCAAATTTTGAGCAACTTGTAAGTTAACTTATTAAAGTCTTTTTAAAGGGTTTGAACAAATGGTATATTTAATTTTTAGAAAGAAACTCTTGCTCGTATTGAACGGGATAATGCACGTCGTGAAAGAAAATTTGAAAGTTTGTTGGCACAAGCTTCTGTAAATCAAATGCAAATGCCAAGCACAAATTTTGAACAACCAACAATAATTCCATCTCGTACACATTCTGTTGCAGAAATTCTTCAGCCACAAAGACCTCCATCACCATCGATAGTGAGCCTTTCGTTTTTAAATTACGTTGAACAAAAACAAGCTTCACGATCAGCTTCTTCTGATTTGCAAAATGAAGCTTCAAATATACAACTTCAGTCACCTCGTCAATCAGCACAAATTCAATCTTCTTCTTCAACAACCGTTTTACAACATCCCTCACCAGAAATTTCACAATCAAATACTCGAAAACGAACTCGAACGATTTACCCTTCATCATCTACAAGAACTCCACCACCAAAGCTTAGAAGACAAAATGAATCTCCAGAACTTCAGTTTTTAAGTAGTAATAATTCTTCTCCTGTTTCAAATCCTCCACCACTTCGTAAGTTTCCATATGTTTTTCAAAAATACATATTTATTTTTAATTTTAGGACGCTGCCTTTTTGTTTCAAATGAAGATTGCCTTAAGTTAAAAGAAAAAAGTCAATTTGCTGATCATTTCATTCGGAAATATTTACCGAAACTTCTTTCTCCTGCTGAACAAATTCTTCCATTGAAAGAGCTTCCATCGGCAAAAAAGGATGAATTTATTCATGTTTGTTCACAATTGTATGGAGGCTTAACTGAATTACAATGGGAAGAAAAGTATAATGCATGTACCTTAAGCCTACGAAATAAAAAACGCGGGGAAATTTTTAAACTTCTTAAAAAATCCGTTGGTTATGGAATTACTTCCAATGGAAAGCATTTCTTTTATAAAATTTCTACTCAAACAGAAACACAAAAGTGCTACAAAACTCCAGAATGTGTTGAAGCAGAAAAGCTTCAAACACATTTAATAGGCAATTATGCTATTCCTGAACAATGTGGACGTTTCGGTTATGTAGTACTTATGGAAAAGGAATTCCGTATGTCAAAGATTCAAAAATTATTTTATGATGGAAAAGTTAAAAAAATTTGAGTATATCGTTTTTTTTTTTGTTATTATTATTATTTCTTTTTGTTGGAATAAAATGTTTATGTTATTGAAAATTTCCATGTAGAAATTATATACAATAAAAAAATTATTTATCTGTGCCTATAATTTTTAGAGAAAATAATAACAACAAAAAATTCTTCTGTTGAACAAAGTAAAACTATATATCTCAAAACTTTATTAGGTACTGTTCTCGTTTACTTCTCCCTTGATTAGCCCGATAATTGCATGATGACAAAAAGGATACTACCACAATTTATATTACAAGAACTATAAATGTTGTAGTATTAATTATTATTGTAATTCATCAAAGTGCAAAATTATACTTTCCATCTTTCTTGCATTTTTTAAGAAAAACTTTTTTTCTAACCAAACATAAAATCTTAGTCATGAGATTGAATAAACATCCATCGGATATTTTCCTAACACGAAACATAAGATTTAGCAAATCTTGCTTAGGCTTAGGCTTAGGCTTATTTACAGAAACAAAAAATTGAAGACAAACAATGATAAACATCTTTTTGTTCTCTTTCAAAAATTCAACGCAACGAACAACAAATTTTTCAAGTTTTGTTGACTTCGATACATTTATTTCAACGAACAAAATTTTTATTTGCAAAAGTTAAAATTAATTGACAATGTTTTGACACAAGGGCGCTAGGACAAAAAAAATAAAGACAAAAATAAAACCGGACAAAAAAAATATTTATCAAAGTGCCGCTTTTTTACCGCCTTTGATAAATATTTTTTTTGTCTTTATTTTTTTTGACCGTTCACCGACACAAGAAAAAGCTTTTGTTTATCTTTTGAATTTTTTAGAAGAGCAGCGGTAAATTTAAAATCACTAGAGTATCGGATTTTTTCGTTTAATTTCTTCATTTTTAATCAAATTTCAGCCTTTGTTTTATCGTTTTAGCAGTATCATTGATACCGTTTTCAAGCAACAGCAGCTTCCCTTTGAATAAATTATACGATAACTAAAAAGTTAATTTTAGTAAAATGAAAATTTACTTTGCTTTGTCACTGCCATCCACAACAACGCTATCAGGTGCCGAGAAAGCTAAAACAGAGGAAAGAAAAGTAACGCAAATGGCGCAAGTGGCAGCGGCATCAGTGCAGCTTCAAAAAGCAGCAGAACAGAAAAAGAAAAGAAATTTGTAGCTTCACGCCAACTCAAAAGTTAGAGTTTTTTTCTGCCATTTCTTGTGTTCCGTGTGTCCTTTTCTGTTTGTAAAAATGTTCTTGAAAAACGAAAAACTCCGAAGGTTTTTTGGCATCATTCATTCAACTCTCTTTTTTATGTACAAGAAAGCAAACGGCCTAATTTTTTTGAATATTTTATAAAATTTAAAAAAATAAGTAAACATTTTTTAACATTTTATCGTTTAATCAATAAAATGTTAAAAAAATGTTACAACGAAAAAAATTTAATATACTTTTTGTTAATTATGTCCTTTACATTCTTCTCCGGGCGCCGCTGCCTTAGGCAGTCGGTGACCGCTTATTAATATTACTGTTAGGATTTATGTGTAATACTTGGAATAAATTTGAATAATAAGTATCATCTACGGGTTAACACTGCTCGCCGGGACGGATTTAATCAGTTGCAGAAGGAGTAGCTACCATGTCTACAAAAAACTAGCAATTTAGCTGAAAAATATTGTCTTAAAATGATATAAAACTTTCAATAATTATTTTAGGGCCTCGAAAGTTTTTTTAAGCATTGCCGCATTAATCTTTTAAATCTTTGATCAAAAATTCACAGTAAAAATGCTTACAGTACCTGTCGCGAAACATCGCGATTTTTTATTGCTTGTACATTGTTATCTTTTTGATATATATCTTTGTTAGCTTTAAAAGAAAGAAAGATTGTTCTTGTCTTTTCTTTCGATTAGTATTTGACAGTAGATCGATGAGCGGTCGGCCGACTAGCTTTTGTTAAAAATGTTCAATAAAGATGATTTGAAATATTAAGCCTGTAACCTACAATTTGCCATCTTTTTTGAAACAGTACCCTAAAAGTTTCATTCGGTGTTAAAATCAGAAAAGACATTAACAAATGGAGAAAATATAAAAATAAAACAGAAACAAAATTTTATGGACAAAACAATAAAAAATATATATAGTATAGAAAACAGTGTTAAATTTGGGATTCAAGCGCACATCCTATAACGAAGAAAAATAAGGAGCTTTGGCTTCCCCATCTTCACCTCCATGTAGTTGTTGATCATATTCCGAGCTCTCTGACAATAGGATGTAATAAACCGAGCTCTCTGACAATAGGATGTCATTAGTTTGTTGAATATTCATATGAAAAGGGACTTGTTCAAAAGACTGTTGGATATATTGATATGGAAAATCTGTTCCTGGTAACCAAAATTGTGCTGGCATATTTTTTATTTGCATATCATTGCTTTCACCAAAATACAAATTTCCCGAAACATAAAAAAAAATTTTTTTAAAAACTTAAAAATTTAAAAATTTACCAGCAAATAGTGTTTCATAATTCACCGGCAAATGAACCGGTTTATTAACTGGCCAATCCAAGGAAAAGCAGCTGATATGTTCTGGACACGAAAAACAAGTTTTTGTTCATCTCTTGTTTTTTAAACAACAAGGTTGGAATCACAGTAGCATTCACACATCTTTCCATTTAATTTGTTCTTTTTACAATTTAATTTCAGCATTTGTTTTTTTTATTTTAACAAAACCTTTGACATCGTGTTTTATAAACTTTGCCGCTGAATTTGTTAGCAAAAATTTTTTGTTAAAACTGGTTACTGCTTTTAAACTCGTTATCGCTAATAATTTTATTTCAGCAAAATGAAGGTTTATACGGTTTATTCTGGTATAGAGAAAGATAAATTCCAGGAAAAGAAGGTGATAGCTACAGTCTCCATTATGTTCAAATCTTAACTTTTCTCATTTACAGATCAAATATCCATACCAAAATGAGTTAGAAAGAGTATCGCGCTTCAAATGCATCCGTAATTTTGTTTTGTTTATTTTGCTGTTGGACATGTTATATGTTTATTACAGAAACGACAACTTTATTTATCCATGTAAATATGCAAATATGGTCTCCATTTATGATACCTTAGAGCTTCAAGCTCAACTTAATAAAACACAAAAGGTTAATGGATATTTTTGCATCTTTTTACAAACCTTTCTTAAACCAATGTGTGTCTTTTTGACGCTATATTCCAAATTTCAACATAACTGGCGGTCGCTTTGCTGCAGCAAGTAAAAAAAGTCAGCTTTTTCCACTTTCACTTTTTTTCAAGCTCGCGTTTCTTGCCTATTTGATTTAATAAATCGCAAACGTTCTTGAATGTTTTTGTTTTTTCACTTACTTCATTTAAAATATAAAAAATTGTAGCAAATTTTTTTATATTACAACTTTTGGATTGAGTAATTATTTGAAAATGTAAGATTTTCAAAAATCGTTGATATCTCAATTTTTATAATTACATGATAAAATTTATCTTTTTTTATTATCATTTTATCAGAATTATAACATCCTATATAATTACATTGATAAAAATCAGTGATTAAAATTCCCCCAAATCAAGTGAAATTGTAATACGCCTTTGTTGGATATTTTGTAAATCGTTTTGATTTTGTAATTCATAAAAAATGTTTTGTAAATGTCTCATAAAAACAATGAAAATTTTTATTATTTAATACTTTTTTGGAAATATAAATTTTGCAATAATTCATCCAATGTCTGACGAAACTCCTGACATATCCGTTCCATCATCATCTAAAACGATATGGTAATTTCTGATAATATTTTTAACATCAATAAACTTTTTTATAATTTATTTATAGCAGCTCCAAAAATATTGATAATGCTGTACCTGGTTCATCAAAAATTAAGCCAATTGTACCTTTAAATATTGAGAGTGTCAAGAATGAAGCAGAAATGTAAGTTTTGTTTTTTACTCAATATTTTTTGATTGTTTCTTTTTTTAAAGATCCTCTGATGAAGATGATTATATTTATTTATATAATCGTCATCATTCACGTGCCAGACAACCTCAACATGTATCTGTTACAAATGATGAAAATGTTGATGTAACATCACCCAATAAGTAAATTCCATTTTATTCCTATAAACATTTTTTATATTTTAAATTACAGTTCCCTTCGTGCTGTAAAAGATTTCATATATACTTATGGCAAAAGTGGAAAGCGGTATTCTCGATTAATTGTTCCAGAATCATCCAATAAAAATCTTGTTCGAATTTATTCAAATTCTTTTAAAGGATATTTCTTTTGTTGTGGATGTAATGAAGTCAACAGAAAACGCTTAAAGGCATATTTTGATGGCACAACATTTATGGCACCAATTAAACATATTTGTAATTCAATTAGCATGGAATTTGCACTTGCTGAAGGAGAAAAAAATAAAAAGAAAGCTGATCATAAATTTAGCAAAGATTACTTATCTGCTGATAATAGTGATAAAAATGAATATATTGAAAATACAAGTGTTTTGTAAGTTTCTTTTTAAAAATATTTGAATTATCGTTGTTTAAACCCTGTTTAAACAACGATAAACAGGATTTATCAACTATAAAAATTACGCAAAATTCCGTAACCTTGAAAGTTTACAGGAATCGAATTCAATATGGAAAGCGTCTTGTAAGTGCTGAAAATTTCAAATTTTATCCTAGTGAATTTGATGGTGATGATGAATATGGAAGAATTATTGTTCATGAAGAAGATGACCATAATTTAATTCGTGAGTATAGAAAACTTTATGGTTACTTTTATTATTGTTTTGGATGTAAGCAAACAGCAGCTATACGACCTCGAGGGGTATTAAGAAATGAAACATTTTGGGCACCATTGGCATATCTTCATACATGTTTCCCAAAAACTTTGGAAAGTTTTGAAAGAGAACATAATAAAAAACATGATAATCCACCAAAAATTGGAACTTCAAATGCTGGAAGAAAGCGAAAAGAAATTATGCCAAATGTTTTGTCAAAGAAAAAGCTGTAAGTTGTTTTTTTTGTCAAATACATTTTATTAATGGCAATTTTTAACTTTAGAAATTCTCAAAATCATGGATTAAAAAATGGTCAAAAAAGTAATAAAGATCCAATCCAAAATGTTTCTTGTCATTCAATTGCAAATGCTTTTGCTAAAAAGGTTGATGAAATTCTTATTGATTCAAATCCAGATCAAAAAAATGTAATGTAAGTTTAAATTTTAAAATTAAAAATTTGTAAATTTTAAAACTTATAGTCCTCAACCATCACATGCAACAAAAACTGTTACTTTTTTTCATCCATCAGAATATTATCTTCGACAAACGTGCAAAAAGCTGGGAATTGAAGAAAATATTGAAGGTTATGAATTTTGTAATAGAATGAAAATTAAAAAAATTCGAATGTCATCATATCCATTTGTCGTTTATCAAACAAGTGAATCAAAATATCTTGGATTTTCATGTCTTTCACTTTATTTGACTGGAAATGAATCAAATACAATTTTAATTCGTGAAATGATTAATCGATTTATTTACAATAATTTTAAAACTTTGGGTAAGATTTTTGTAAATAATTGAATATACAGTAATCCCATAATTTTTTAGGTGAATGCATGGGACATGATTTTTCACAATTGAGCCATGAAACTCCATTAATTCGTGATACTTTATGGTCAAATGTTATGACAGAAGTTCATTTTCAAGTTATTTCTCGATGGCTTCATTGCCGAATTGGAATCTATGAAAATGATGCATGGAAGAGATACGGTAATTGGAAAAATGAAGATTCTGATTTCCCAACATTTATTATTGAACTCAAAAATGGCAAGTATAATCCAATTTTGGAATTAAAAGATTAAAAAACTTTTCTGTTATTTATCACCCTTTTTCATTGCTATTAGTGTTCTTTTGTTATCTTTTTTATTGTTATCAAATATTTGGAACTGTTTTTTTTGTATCTTTCCACAGTATACCGAAATCTTTAAAATTAGCTTTTGTTCATGTTTTATTATTTCTTTTGTTAAATATACTGTGAATATTAATTTTTGTTTTTGACAATTTGTGAATGACAACAATTTGTATTCAATGTATTTCGATGAAAATGTTATAACTGTTCTTGACAATTGAAAAAAATTTTAAAACTATCGTTCAAACCTCAACAAGGAAATAGTTATAGTAAAGAATATGAAACTTTTAACGATGACTAAGTGATTAACAGTCATAGTCACTTGAGTAATTTTTTAAAGATCTGTCAAACAAAAAAATATATTTCCCTTCTTAAAAAACTTCCTCTAAAAAATTTTTTGCAAAGAAAAATCTGAAAATTTTTTAAATGCAAAAAATGGGGCAAACTGCCACGAATAAAAAAGTTTTTCCCACTATTTTGTTGCTGCAGCAAAACTAATTCGTCCTTCAAATAGTTTTATCTATAAAGATCTTCAAATTTTTTATTTGAATT
Source organism: Panagrolaimus sp. PS1159 (assembly GCA_963922195.1). NCBI lineage: Eukaryota > Metazoa > Nematoda > Chromadorea > Rhabditida > Panagrolaimidae > Panagrolaimus > Panagrolaimus sp. PS1159. Next base: position 971,285 of record CAWUHW010000014.1, on the reverse strand, counting down.
TCTCGCAGATTTCATTATTTTTTTATATTTTGTCATTAAAAGCTTTTCTTAATAAGATGGATGTTGGAACTAACGTTGATGCGAATCCTGCCTCAAGGTAATCATTATTTTTTAATCCATGACTCTCTCTCTCACACAATAGTCTTTTGAGTAAATTAATAAATTAAACCAATTTGATTGTTCTAATCCATTTAATATGACAAAATGCTTAAACCCTATTAATTAGTTACATGGTTTAAAGTAACGGATACAACACTGAACGTTGTTTAAGGAATGTTATAAACTTTATTTTTGACAATAGCTAAGAACTACTTCATGTGCATGTTAATTGCATGAATCTTTACGTTGATAAGACGTTGAGTGCTTCTAACATGCTTTAATTGCTTCCATAGAATATATTGTGACATTAAAACCTTTTAAAACTATTATTTATTATTTAAACATATATAAAAAATATCTTATGTTTTAGTGACAGACCATTTCGCAGTGTCTCATCCGAATTCTATTATTTTGGATATGATGATAGTGCAAAAGTTAAAAACCGATTGATTGTAAAAGAAAGAGATCAAAAGAATGTCCGGGAGTATGATGTTGAAGAAGATGGAACAAGATATTATTGCATTGGGTGTTTGAAGAAATCTCAAACAAAAAAATATGCATACTTTGATGACAATCGTTTCCTTCTTGTCCCAACATCCCATAACTGCTCCCCAATTCCTGTTGTTGAATCAGAATTCGATCAAGAAATGAAAATGACAATGTTTTTACAAGCTCAAAGTGAACCCCGTGCATCAATGTCTCATTATACTTCATCTGCAATGGGAAATGATCCAATCTCTTATACAAATACCCAACCTTCAGACATTATACCTACAACTTTAATAAAACCTTCTCGACCTTCACCAGAAGTAACCCTTGATGGAGCAACACGTGGTATGAATAAGTTCTCTGCTGCATTATTAGATATGTCAACTTCTTCATCCCCTGAATACATTCCAGAAACAAGTCCATCAACTTCTGCTCCTTTAACGTAAGCATTTATGACGCATTTATTTAGCCTTTTTCATTTCTTTTCGTTAAATGAGAGCTATATTTTACAAACTTAATAGTTCTTTCCCTGATTCCAAATATGTTATTTCACAAAGCTTTTATTTGCAAGCAAAAAAATGTATGACAAATTTGTAACTCACAGTGAAAAAAATAACCTCACCACTGACAAACTCACAACGTTTAGCTTTTTTGACAATGAAAAGATGTAAGTTTCTAAAAAAACTGATCTTTTTCCAGGTAAAAGAAAGTTCTAGAAATTTCCTATCTTGGAAAAAACAAGTTTTTGGCAGTAATTTCCATTTTTTATTTGACAAAAAAATAAGCGGATGTGAGAGTCCCACAGACAGTGACTGTAGGACGTGTCACGTGATTTCTGGACAAAAATATTGCAGACAGTGCATACCTAAAAAGAAGAAAAAAAAATTTGGCAACGCATCACTCAAAAAAAACTTCTTTTCTCTTCTTGCTTTCCCCCAAATTTGCAAATGCCATTGTCAGCTCTCTTGATTTTATATTTATTAATTTTTTTGTTTTATTCATAGTCGATAGTATCATCAGCTCCCGAAAATATTTTTCTCGATATTAATTTTCTGATTGCTAATTTTTGTCTTTTCCCTACATGTAATAATTCCTTTTTAGTCCTCTTGACTGTCCTGCTAGTAATCTTCTATTGTCAAATAACGTAGTATCACCGATGGAAGATACACATCTACTTCAAACTCAACCATTGTCACATGATGTACCGTCAGAAATTTCCAATGAAGTTGCTTCCATGAGTGGTGTAGAAGGTTATAATACTGCTGAAACTCCTCTTGAAATTCGTCATATGCAAAAAAGTGATAAAGAAAGAAAATGTGCTGAAACACCTGATTCTGTTTATGGTCATTATCTTTTTAATGGATTTGCAGGAGCTAATCAAACATCTAAAAATCTTGATAGGTATTATACAATTTTAAACCAATCTTCAATGTATTATTATTAAACATTTAACTTTTTAGAAGTGAATTTGATACTGCTGCAACACCGGGAAGCTCAACAACTTTGAATGACACTTTAACTGTTGATGTTTCATGCACTACACCATCTAAAGAGTAAGTCAATCACTGCTTATGTCTTACTCTTTGCTAAATTCTTTATGTACATTTTCAGCGATAATATTGCAATTCCACCGGGAGGATATGAATATGGTTATAGTTGGAGAACTGGGACTGCAAATAAACGAGTTATTGTTTTCGAACCGAATGACAAAACCAAAGTCAAGCAATACGCGGGAAATGGTTCATATTTTTGGTTTTGTATTGACTGTTTTCGAATTAAGAAAAGAAAGTTCAAAGCATATTTTGAAGGAGATACATTTATGGCAGCAAAAACTCATTTTTGTGAACCAATTTTATATGATGTAGCCAAGCATCAACAGCAAGAAATTATTGAAAAGTTTGGAATTAATAAAGCTAAATCCACCCCAGCTTCTAGAGATGCTAAATCTACCCCAGCTTCTGGAGATGTTGTTCAGAGTATAACAGAAATGGGACAAGAATCGGATAATGATAATGAAAGTCATGAACCTTCAAGAACATCAAAACGAGTTCGAATTGCTAAAGATCGTGGTAGCTCAGAAATTGTAACAGAAGAACCGCCAACTTATTCTTTACCGTAATCATCATGCTGTTGTTTCATATTTAAATAACATTCTGATATTTTAGGGATTATGCTTATTTGAATAGCCTTGAAAAGCGTCAAGTTAAACCAGTAGATTATCAATATGGTGTTGGATTTAAGAATCAACCAAATGGAAGAATTATTGTTTTTGAAGAAAATGATCGATCTTTTTGTCGTGAATATTCAAAAGATCATCGAAATACATGGTATTGCTGTTATTGTTTACGTTCAAATAAGAAACTATATGCTTATATGAGAGCTGATATTTTTTGTGTTCCACCTGAGCATAGCTGTAAACCTAAATCTTATACTACAGTTATGCAAGATCAACAAGAAATTCGTGATCGTTATGCTGTTGCAAATTCAAATCAAAGTTTACTTTCACCTGGAATCACTTTGTCAAATGTTGTACCTGTTAAACCTGGTGCTTCTAGTGCATTACCTTCTCCCCGAACTCCAATTTCAATTGATAGATCACCTCGAACAAGATCAATCAGAAGTCAATCATCTTCTATGTCTGCTAGGCCACCTCCACCACCAAATGTTCTTCCAGTTGCTTCTATTGAAGTTCCTGTTAAGCCAGTAACTGAAAATCAAGTTCGAACACGACAAAGAACTGTAACACCGAAAACTGTTATTTCTCAAACACCAAAATCAACTTTTATTCCTGTATTTTCTAATACTTCTCAGCCAACTACACAAGGAACATCATCAAAATATCGTGAAGTTGATGCAACAGATTATCAATATGGTTATAATGAACATGGTGATGTACAAAAACGTTTAATTGTATTTGAAGAAGATCGAAGATTCTGTAGAGAATATAATAAAACAGAAACTGATCGATGGAAGTGTGTTAATTGTAAATATGGAGTTGCAAGAAAAGATGATGATAAATTTTTTGTTACTTTTAAACATGAATGTAATCCAATTTCTGTTAGAAAATCATCTCAACTTCAATCAGAATATAAATCCAAAGCTATTGCCCAAGGAAAATTAAATTGTGATGGTGATCGAGGGTCTGTTGCATCAATGAGTAGTAAACATGCTGCTGAAGATGGAAATGAAACTGCTTCACATGGTTTTAATTTACGAGAAAAACGTCCAAGGTAACAGTTTTTTGCATTTATCCTCTTTTAGTAATGAATTCATTTTAGCTCGACATCTGCTTTTGCAATAAATTCATCACTCCGGGAAGTTCCAAATGATGAGTGGGAATATGGATTTGATACTGCAGGTGAAAAAGAAAAGCGAATTATTGTTTTTGAACCAAATACAAATCATGTATATGCTCGTGAATTTCGAAATGATGCTGCAGATACACGGTTTGTGCATTTAAAATTTAAATATGTTTTTTTATTAACGATTTTTAGATGCCTTGGTTGTGCTAAAGATCGTCGACTTCATGCAAGATGGTATGATAATAAGTTATTTGTTCCTTACAATGATGCTCATATCTGTGAACCAAGACTTTATGAAGATATTCAAAGAAAGCAAGAGAAAATTGAATTTGGAAAAACGACTGGAAGAAATGCAGATCGAATTCTACGAAGTAAACGAGCAAGAGTTACAGCAGAGTATGTTTTTTTTGTGTCGTTTTTAAGACAAATATATGTTATAACTTTTTTCAGAGATACTGATACTTCAAATAGTCCAGTTGCTGGTGATTATGATGACAGCTATGATACTTCTGAACCTCCTGAACCGAAAAAATCTCGTATAATTAGAAATGATAATACAAATGTCCAACAACGCTTTTCGGCTCCAAAAGTGTAAGTCATTTTGAGTTTTAAGTTTTTTCTGATTACTGTAGCTTTTAGTTATGGACCATCAAATACTTTAACAACGGTTAATTATTACAATCCATCTGCTTTTGCCATTGCTCAATGTTGTAAAAAATTAAATATTAAATATAGTCCTGAAGCTTACACATTTTGGAGCAATATTGATTTTAATCATATTTCATCTTCTTCTCGTCCTACAAAAACTTTTCCAACAAAAGAATCGATGTATCATGGATTTTCATGCTTTTCACTTTATTTGACTGGAAATGAATCAAATACAATTTTAATTCGTGAAATGATTAATCGATTTGTTTACAATAATTTTAAAACTTTGGGTAAGATTTTGTATTTTAATTTGCATTGTTACAGTAATATTACTTTTTAGGTCATTGCATGGGACATGATTTTTCACAATTGAGCCATGAAACTCCATTAATTCGTGATACTTTATGGTCATTTTCTCTAACAGAAGTTCATCTTGAATGTATATCTGGATGGTTTGATTGTCGAATTGGTATCTATGGCAATGGCGAATGGAAAAGATATGGTGACTGGGATATTGAAGATTGTGATGTTCTTACTTTTCTCGTTGAATTCAAAAATGGCAAATATAATCCAATTTTATCTTTGTCTGCTTAATTGTATTTTGTTTCATATGTTTATGTTGTTGAATTTTATGTTTTATCACTTATTTATAAATTTTTTGCTTTGTCAATTCGTTGAAATTTGGTCGATGACGACAGTGACAGTTATATACGGAACACTTGAGAAAAAGCAAACAATGTTCAACAAAGTTTTTTAAAAATATGAAAGAAGTTACACGATATTAATTCTAAAGTTCAAACGAATTTGGCGCCAGTTTTTTAGGCTAACTAATTTAGAAATAGCAAAAAAACTTTTGTCACATTTTTGAAATAGGTTTTCAAGTGTATATCGACAGTTTTTAAACAAACAATCAAAAGTCAAACGTTAAAACTTTAACGTAAAAATACTTTTTTTCAAGTGCGGAAAAACCTTCAAAAATATTTAAAGCTTTTTTGTGTTTTGCTTTATATAATTTTTATAAAAGTCTTTAAATACTTCAAAAATTTTTTTCATTTTTCTTATTTCTTTAAATAAAAAAAAAATGATACACGCTTCAAGTTCAGCTCCATCATGCTCGATTATTTTTAATATTGCAACATTATATCCAATTTTTACAACAAAGATAATTTCATATCTTACAATTTTTGGTTGTATTCTTGCAGGATTTTGGTATACTTTAATAAATTCTGATTTTGAACAAATTCCACCAATTTCGGCATTTTTAATTTTGGGTTTATTTTTATTGCATTCATTTTTGGCAATTTTTGCCATTCAAAAGAATAATCTCTTTTTTATGTATTTTTATACGTTGATTTTGGTAAGCTACAGTAATCCAATTACAAAAACAATAAAAAAATTTTTTTCAGGTTTTGTTTCAAATTTTTAATTTCATTTCTTTTGTGTCACTTTTAGTTTTCAAATTAATTGATACATTTAAACCGATTGAAGTTGATACAAATTTTGACAGTGATATTTATAAAATTGATAAATATGATCAAAGTTTGGATGAAAATATTGATTTGCAGATTAATGATTCTTTTTTACAATTATTTTCAATTCGAACTTTAATGTTTATTAATTTTTGTTTAATCATTTTTGGGTTTTGGCATTTATCTGTTTTAAATCATTGCTTAAACAAAATGAAAGTTTTGCAAAAAATTAAGACGTCAAATGCAGAAACGAAAGAAATGCTCGTTTAAATTTTGTAAATTTTAGAAACAAATAAACAAATATAAAATTTAATTTTTGTTATTGCATTAAAAGTTTTGTTTAAAAAATTCTGGTAAAAATTACTTCAAATTTTTTTGAGTTTTTATAAAAACGACATTGCATAAATAATCGTAAGGTTTTAACACTTGTTTTATCTTTTTTGTTGATTTTGAATTATTATTTTTTGGAGTGAAATCTTTTTTGTTTATAAAACTTTTAAAAAATGGGTTTACAATTTGGGTCAGACAATTTAGAGCTATATCAAACAATGCTTCAATTTTTGAGAAAAAAGTTGTTATTTCTTTCAGAAAAAACAATTCATTTTCGATTTCTTGTAATTTCATTTAGGGTTGCTCATTTACCGGTAAATTTGATCGTCGGTAAATTTAACGGTCGAATGGTAAATTTGCCAAAATTTAGCTTGGAAATGACTTTAAAAGTCTAAAGCGTGCTTAATAATTGATTTTAAAGCGAAAATAACTTATTTTTGACCAAAAAGATCATTTTTTGATTTTCCATTGTAGCTATCAATACAATTTCGATCTTCAGAAACACAAAAAACATGATTTTTAAGAAAAAAGAGCTAGATTTTTAGTATATCCGCCTCTGAAAAAATTTTTATGAAAATAAATTTTGGAAAATTTTCATTATTTTTCTAAAAATTTTCTCATTTGTCCTACAGTGTAGGACCTACACACAAAGCTTCATAAGATCCCGTGATATAATGGTTAACGCACATGAACTTCACTCAGAGCATAAAAGTTCGAACCCCAGCCAATGATTCAAAGTTTTACTGATTCTTTAGCTTTTGTTTCTTCTTTCAAGGATTCATCCCAGATTGTATAACAAAAGTATGTGATGTTCTTGCCAGGACGTATGAGGCATTTTTTGATTTTTGTTATTTTATTTTTTAATTTAACATTTAAATGAAAAAAATTATATGAGATTCATCGAAGAAAGCAGTCATCAACACATATTTTTAATCAAAAGTTCAAAGATGCAATAAATATTTTAACAAACAAGTTTTTAAATAAAAAATTTATTTGAACTGCAGCAAAAAAAGAGAAAAAAAAGACTGATAAACTTTCTGAAACGTAAAACCCAAATATTAATCAAAAGTGAGAACACCAGCGTGCTGTTTGTTGCTCTTTTAAAATGGTCTGTCTTCTGAAAGCCAGAACTTTTTTACCAGGTCAGTTAAAAAAATTCTGTCTTTAAATTTTGCTCGTCTCATCGAGTTATACAAAAAAAAGTTTTTTTTTGAAAATTAGCGTTGACTCAATTTAAAAACTAGGTAAATTGTGAAATTTTATTTTTGAAAATTCAAAATTTCGAGAAGCAATATAAATTGGCAGTTTAACGACTTCTTTATAAGCAATGAAATATACTATAAAAATGCCAACAAAAAGACAAACTTTATTATTCTTGAAGTAATTTTTAAAATCAAGAAGTACAATTTTTTGCAGTTGTAAATTGAACTGCAAAAAACATGAAAAAATTATTTTTAAAATGGGCTTTTTGGCTTCATTTTTTGCTTAAAAAAAGTTTGAAGAAACCGTTTTTTCGTAAAATGTAATTTCACAGAAAAAACTAAGCATTAAAGGTTTTCTAAAAAGTCAAATGTCATAATTTACTTTTAAAAAAATCTACTTCCAGGTGTTTTATATGTAATTGCTGTGAGAATACTTTCTTACAAAAATTATAATCTTCAAAATTAACATTAAAAAAAAAACCTATAAAAAAATAATATTTTTTAATGTTATTTAGTAAAGAAATTTATGACCGAAACAGGTGGAAATATTATTTTCTGTTTTTTGGCTACAATAAATTAAATTTTTTTATTTATACTTTTTTTTAGTTTTTCAGTAACCATGAGTTTAATGGATATTGAAAAATGGAAATATATAAAAATTGAAGAATTTTATCATCCAAAATATCAGGAATATCTTCGATGGTTTTTGGATGGCACATTTGTTCTTTCGTGTTTATTATATGCGTTTACGGCATATGCAATTTTATTTAAATCTACAAAACAAATGGGAACTTTTAAATATACTGTATTTACGCAAATTTCATTTAATATGTTATATAAAGTTATAATATTTTTGTTTAATCCGATTATTCATTTTCCATTACCTGTCTTTACTTTTAACAGTTATTTTAAATTCCGTTCAACATCGGTTATTGTATTTTTGGGTGCTGCAATTTTTACAATTATCGCTGCAGCAGTTGCAATTTTATTTTCTGTAATAAATCGAGTTTTGGCAGGATTTGATAGAAAATCGACATCAACAAGTTCTAAACTTCAGTTTATGTTTGGAATTGGAGCATTTCTTACTTTAATCATGTGGGGATCTACAATGGGTAAGAAATTTTTTAAAACTTGTAGTAATAAACTGCTAATGAAATATTATGCATTTTTCAGCTCCAGTTTTTATACTTAATCCTTTAATTGATCCTTCATGGGAATCTTTAATTGCCACAATTCCTGCACTTTGTGAACTACAAAAAATTCTTCCAAATACTTTTGGTGTAAATCCCTCACAAACTGGTAATCTCATAACAATATTTATTATTAGTGTTGTTTCTTGGACTTTTATTTATACTGTAACATTTATAACGTTAAACATTATCGTTTTATTTCAGCTTAAACAAATTAAAAAAATTGTATCAAAAACAACATATTCAATGCATAAAATGTTACATACGTAAGTGTTTTTTTGATTGAATTTTGCTACCGACGCACAGCGTGCTGTTTGTTGGGCTTTAAAAATTGTTTTCTGAAAGCCAGAAATTTTTCACCAGGTCAGATAAAAAAATTCTGTCTTAACATTTTGCTCGTCTCATCGAGTTATACAAAATATTTAGACAGAATTTTTTTATCCTACCTGGTGAAAAAGTTCTCGCTTTCAGAAAACCATTTTCAAAGCGCAACGAACAGCATGCTGTGCGTCGGTAGCAAAATTCAATCAAAGAAATTTTCGCAACTTTAACAGGTGCAAAAAAATTAAAACAAATAACGAAAAACTCATTTTTTAGTGCATTAATAATTCAAACAATAAATTTATTTCTTTTTGCAGTTATTCCAATTTGCATTTTGGTTACTGTTTTTTTGCTACAACTTTCATATGGTAGTTGGATATCAAATTTATCAATTCCAATTTCATCTATGCATTTAATTATCGATGCTCCATCGCTGCTATATTTTATTAAACCATATCAAAAATTTGTTTTAAATGTTTTAAAATTAGTTTTAAAAATGGTTCTAAAATTGATTTTTCAACAAAAAGAAAATCCTAATATATTCAAAGTTGACGCCTTTTCAATGCATCAAAGAAAAATTGAAAATGAAAAATCAAGGAATTTAAGTATTATTGAAAATAACAATTAATTTTTTGACAAAATTTATTTTTTGACAAAAAGGAAGCTGACGCATTTCAATGCCTCAAAACTGAAAATGGAAAATTAAGAAAATGAAGTATTATTGGTTAAACAAAATTCTGTCAACTATGAAAGTTATCGAAAAATATCAGGATCTTTTTGAAAAATTTGTCTCTTTTTATTTGTCAAATAAAAATTGTTTGCGCAATTGTGATATTCTTTTGATTAGATAAACAAAAATAATTTTAAAAAAGGCAGCGACTTTCCTTATAATTTTTTGTGTATGCAAAATTTCTTTTTTTCGTCCTGCGTGACAGATAAAAAGTTTTAAATAAATAAAATTTCTTTTTAATTTGTACGAAAGAGGTTTATAAATAAATTTGCTAAAACGGATCCAAAAAAAACATTTATATGTCAATAAAAATTCTTTATTTTTCTATATGCTGTGATTATTTTATATGAGTAAAAGAAGGTGCTTCAAGAATCATAACTGTATGTCTCTGTTTTGAGACAAACTTTAAAACAAAATTTCGATATGGTTTAACCGAATAAATTAATAATGGAGCATCAACAATTAAATGTAAAGATGAAAATGGAATTTGAAAATTTGTTATCCAACTACCGTATGAAAGTTGAAAAATTAATGAACAAAAAATGATGCAAACAGGGATCAAACAAAATATAAACATATTTAATGTTTGAATAATTAATGATCTAAAATTTTGAAAACTTAAACTGTGGAAAAATGAAAGCGTTTTAATTTCGGAAAGGAACATATTACATGTTTGCCCTTCCATGTTTAAAAGTGTCAAAAAAACCAAATCAATAAAGATTTTTTTCAAAAAAAAACACTTGCGTATGTAGCATTTTTTGCAAATTGTATGTTGTATTTGAAACAATTTTTTTAATCTTTTTTAATTGAATAAGAAATAAAATATTTAATGTAATAAATGCTGTTCCATAGGCAATAATCCAAAATAATGTAATTACTACAAAAGGTATGAATAAATGATTAATCATATTTGGATTTAAAACAAATGTATTTGGAAGTTGTCTTCGAATTTGAAGCAACGATGGCACAATTTTTTCTAATGAAATCCAAAAAGCATCAAGTTTGATGCACATAAGAAATGTTGGAGCTGAAATATCTTTTTATGTGTTAATTATACAATAATATAAAATTAAAGGTGGAGTTTCCGTAACTCTTCTTATAACTCAAATTGATAATCAGGCAAGAAGAGCAATGTTTCCTTTTCATTTCTGTTCAATTAAAAAACAGCAATGCCTTTCTTACCGGAATGTTTAGATTTGTTTATTAGAAAAATTCGGTAATTTTCTCGTTTACCCCCAGCACCAAAAATTTGCATAAAAATATTGAGTTTGTAATGCGATTTTAATAGGGGGGCGAATGAGCGGTTGTATGGTTGCGAATAAATTTTTGGTAGAGTTGGGTAAACGAGAAAAGTACCGAAAAATTCTTTACGTGCAATAAGAAACTAACTGCAAATTGATGCCCATGCAAAAATTGTAAGCCCACATGCGGCTGAAATTCCATATTTAAGACTGATGAAATTTGTTGAAGTTGAAGTTGTGCTGAATGCTGCAAACAATCTTGTAACAACAGAAAATAGTAAAGCAAAAGCAGCGGAAATTGTAACAAAAAATGAACTTCCAAAAAAGACGATTGCCCAAATCGAAGAAAATTTAAAGCTTCGATTAAAGCTGACAGCGATAAGCGGGAAATGAAAAATTGGATTATAAATAAACATTAAAGCTTTATATAACATATTAAATGTTAGCTGAGTAAATACTGTATATTTAAATGCACCCATTTGTTTTGGAGATTTTGTAAGAATAATAAAAGCTGTAAATCCATAAAACAGGCATGAAATTCCAAATGTGATTTCCATAAACCATCCAAGGCATTCTTGATATTTTGGATGATAAATATCTTCAACAGAAAATTCCGCCCATTTTTCCACAGAAAATGAACTCATTTTTGTTAACGAAAATTAAAATGTCAAAAAATTAGGCAAAAGAAAACTGTTTTTAAACTTTAAAAAGTCATTTTTCAATGTAATAAAATCTAACTAGCTTTCTTTTTTCTAATTTTCACCTGCCAAAAAAGATGTATGATTAATTACATAAATTTTTTTCTTAAATTTTTAAAAAATATGGCAACAAAATTCGTGTCGTACTTCAGATTGAAAACACGTGATTTTTCGTGTACTTTTGTTTTTAAGAAAATATAACATTTGTCATATTTGAGGGGTCATGCGTTATTTGATATAAATATAAATTTAAAATTATTTAGCAAAAAAGATTTTTTTGACGTCCAAACATGCAGTTTCCAGTAACTTTTTTTTTCATTTTTGTGCTTTCATTTACTGGCATTTTTATGAAATTTTTGTCATATGATTTAATTTAAAATTTGAAATATTAAAAGTCTCAATGTCAGCGCTAAACATTTTTTCAGTGTTCTTTTTTTATACCATTTTTTGTTTATAAATGATTAATGTCTTTATGAAGATTATGGTAGCAATTCAAAAAAAATTTATGTTTATTTTAAAGCTTTAAGCACAAATTTAAGTAATAGTGATAAAAGATACACCACCCCGAAACCATTCAGATGGTGCATTAATTCTTACAGTTTTTTTCTTTTTAAATGGGATTAAACTCATAACAAACATTTGATATGGTTTTATAAAATGCAGCAATGCTGGAGCATCTGCAATTAAATGCAAAGAAGATATTGGAAATCCAATATTTGCAATTAAATTTCCATATGATTTTTGACAAATTAATCCTCCAGCAATCATTGAAATTGGAACTACTGCAAAAAGCAACAAATTTATTGTTTGAATCATTACAGCTCTGAAAAATATATTGTTGTTTGAAAACTATAGTTGTAAAAAGAAACTTACGTATGCAACATTTTATGAATTCCATAAGTTGAATTTGAAACTAGCTTTTTAATTTTTCGAAGTTGATGAATTACAATTAAATTTAATGTTATAAATATTAATGCATATGCAAAAGTTAAAAATAATGCAATAATCACTAATGCAGTTAAATAATCATTTATTGGACTCAGCGAAAGTACATAAATATTAGAATATTGCTTTTCAAGCTCTGCAAAAATTGGAACATTTTCTAACAAAATATTTCGATAATAATCAAAATATGGTTCTGCCAAAATTAATGGGGCTAAAAATCCAGTTTATTGTAATTGAGTTTTTTTTTGGTGATTCTGCTTAGCTAGAAAAATCAAAAAAGGATTTTTAAAATTTTTTTTCGGATCGCCTTGATCCAGGGAATGATTTGTGCAAAATTTAAAAAGCATTTTGGTTTTTAATGCGGGTTCTACAAAAACGAAATATACATTTCGAAGAGTCAAAACAAAACAAAAATCGAAATTTCGGTATTTCCATTTCGTATCTTTGTTATTGGTTTTTTTTAATTTCGGTACTTTGATTTTAGGCAAGAAAAATCATTTATTTATTTATTTCGATATCCCGAAATCTGTTTTTTGTATACTGTAGTTATCCCATCAATTTTTTACGAAACTTACTTATAACTCCCATTACCACAAATCCAGTAATAAAAATATATACTAAAACTCCAAAAAAATATTTCCATTTTGATGATTGTAAATTTTTTGTTTGAAATGCCGCCAAAACTCTATTTACTACAGTAAATACAATAGCGGTTACGGTAGCAACGATTGTTAAAATGATTAAAGTTGCGACAAAAATAAAATTTGGACGAAAATTTGGAAATATTGTGGAAAATGATAATGCTGGGAGGGGGAATAAAAAAGTTGGATGAAAAATATATCCAGAAATTTTAAATAACATATTAAATGAAATTTGTGTTAATACAGTATACTTAAAAGCACCCATTTGTTTCGGGGATTTCGTTAAAATTATATATGTAATAAAGCAATAAAGAATTAATGAAATAAACATTGTAATATCCATGAATAACCGAAGATAGTGATCAAAAATTGGATTATAAATATCTTCAATTTTTAAATTTTTCCATTCTTCAAGAGTTGACATTTTTTGTCGTATGTTAAAAAATTATATTTTTATAAAGAAAACTACGAAAATAATATTTCTTAAAAAATTTAGCTTGAAAGAACAGCTGCATTTTTTTAATATTTTAACAAAACCAAATTTAATGAATAATAAATTTTATAGCATTGAAAATCAGACATCATAATTTTATTTATTTTAATAATATAATTTTTTGCGGTTCTTAAAAATGCAAAAAAAAAGTTTTTGGTAATTATTTAAATAATTTAAATTTTTAGGTTTTTTAAAGGGAAAATATATTTTTAAAAGTAAATATTGAAAATCTTTAAAGTTAAATCTTCGGCCTTAAGTTTTAAAGAAATTTTTTCATTTTAAGAAAAACAATGTGGTATTAGATGCGTCTTTTGAAGATGTATAATGTCGTTACAATGTATGGTTCAATATTTTTCCGAAAAAATTTTATCATTTTTGCAACTGTGAAACAAATACAACCCTTACAACGTTTTTCTATTCTTGTTGTGTCATTTTTTTATTTGAATTTTCGAAGTGCTTTTGCAGTATTAATATATTTCAATAGTAAAAAATAGCGCCAATTTTTTTGAAAAAAAAAGTTTTCCTGCACACTGCACCCAACAGTAAAAAAAAGGGAAAGAAACGATACAATCAAACAAAGTCGTCAGTGGTGAGAACTTTTTTTCTCGTTTAGTAAATTTAAATTGGTTCATAAAAAAAATTAAAATTGAAAAAAGGCGCTTTTCCAAAACCAAAGCAATCAAATTCAATGGTTCGAAAAGCTGCAAAGTAAGTTGTTTATCGCTCTGATTATTTCTTATGAAAGATATGATATAAAAAAGATTGATATTTGCAAATTTTAAATCTTATTTTTTAGACCTCAAACTCCTGCTCGTGATATTCGATCATTCTTTAATAAGACTCCAACATCAGCTGCAAAATCAAAAGATAATGAAGTAAAAACTGTTAAAGAAGAAACTATAGAAATTGAAGAATTCGAAGATGTAAAACCAGACATTTCTAATAATGCTGCTGCTGCAAAAGAATCTGAAAAATCTAATAATGAAAATGTAGCTCCTTCATTTGCTGCTGCAGGAGATGGAAATGATCCCAAACAACCTGCTGATGGTGATGTTAAAGAAGAAATGAAGGAAGATAAAAAAGATCAACGAATTAAAAAGTAAGATTTCTGTACTATTTTTCATTATATTATATGTATCAATTTTTAGAACTTATTTTGATAGAAATAAAGATATCACTCTTATTGAGGAAGCTGCCGATGATGACGATGATCTTAGCGTTAAATGTTATAATTCTGATGATGATGAAGATTACTCCGATGATGATGACGACGATGATTCAATTGATGATGAAGAAGATTTACCCTCTGATGTCTCAGATTTTGATGAAGATGATGATATTCCATCTGGAGATGAAGATTTTGATGGTTTTAGTGGAGCATCAGATGATGATGAAGAAAGAATACCAAAGATGTAAGTTTTTCTTTAATTACTTTTACTAAGTAGCTATTTTCTCATTATCGACTTTGCATTATTTAACTGACTGAATTTAAATTTTAGAGTCGAACTTGAAGATGATAGTGAAAATGATAAAATGGATGCAACTGATGAAAATTTTGATGATATGGACGATTTAACTGATTGTGAAGAACATGAAGAAGAGGCACCAGGAAAGAAAGAAGCTAAAAGTCCTCCAAAAAAGAAAGCAAAGATGTAAGTTTCTTTAAAAAAACATTTTTATTATATTTTTTAGATGATTTATTTGACTATTTCGTTTCCACTTATAGTGAAGTCAAAAGTGAAGATGATGAAATTATGGAAATATCTGATACTGAAGAAAAGAAAACTCCAAATAAAAAAGCAGCACCAAAGAAGCCTGCACCGAAAAAAGCAGCACCAAAGAAACCTGCAGCAAAGAAAGCAGCACCAAAGAATACTGTAAAAGCAAAGAAGTAAGTACTTTTAAAATTCCTTAATTTCCTAATGATTGTTTTTAATTATAGAGTCGAAAGTGAAAGTGAAGACAATGATGACGACGTTGAAATGATTGAATCAGATGAATAAAGTGTTTAAAACTTTGAACCTTCTTTAAATGTGATCGTTAAATATATCAGTTTATTTTTTTATGAAAAAACTTGCTGTTACTTTTTTTTTCTTATTTGTTTTTCCTTCATTTACCTTTTTTGTATATTTTATTTTATGAAATATAAAAATTTATTTTTGATTATTTTTTTCTACAACTAAGGGATTGTCCAGACGTGACGTCACGCATTTAATGGGTGGGTGGGGGGTAAGCTGATTGTGACGCGGCTTTGATGTGCGGCATAAGATCAAAGGAAAAAACATGACGGAAGGGTGGGTGGGGGTCGAAATTTGGGATTTTTGCGTGACGTCCCGTCTAGACAATGCCTAAATGTAAAAGTTACGGTACATTCGAAAATTTGATGTTTAAAAGAAAAATTTTTTTTAAAAAATATTTTTAAAGAAAAAATTTTTTAAGGCTTCAATGCACTAAAAAGCTTTTATCGAAGTTTAGGGCAACATTCTTTTCATCACTTTTTTTTTATCTGCCACAATTTTCAAGGGCAGATAAAATAAAAATGATTTTTCAAGAGGTCATTGATCGAAGGATCTTGAATAAAGTGTAAACTTTTAAAACGGTTTTTCTGATGGCATCTATAGATGCCATCGGTTTTTCTGACTGTTGTCAAAAAAATTGAAGCAATTTGATTTTCACAAAAAAAAATATGAGAGACAAAAAAGTGCGCGAAAAAAAAGATGCGTCTCAGAAAGAAGAAACTTTTTCCAAAAGATTTTTTTTAAAAACAAAAAAATTTTACAACGTTTTTTTCAAAGCTCTTTTCAAAATCTTTTTAAAGATTCTTTTGGATTAGAAATTATTAAACAAAATGGGATCTTTAAGTGATAAAAAACTTGGAATTACGTAAGTTTTTTTGTTTCGGATTTCTAGACTTTGACTCTTTTTTTGAATAACTTTCTATAAGAAATTTTGTAAACATTTTACTTTTTTAGCAGTCCGCGTATTACTCCAATTCGACGTACACCTGTATCCAATAATATTACACAATTTTTATCTTCAGTATCTCGCGCATCATCGGCATCAAGAATGAGTAATATTTCAGTATCAACAAATGGTCAAACTTCAACAACACCAAAAACAGCAGCAGAAAAGAAAAATGTTAAAGTTAAACGGTAAAAGACATTAAATTTAATGTAAAGCTTATTAACCATTATGTTTAGTGTCGAAATTGACGCTGATATTGAAATGGTTGAACCAGAAAGCGAAGAAGAAAATGTTGTTCTTGTAGAACCCGCTGCTGAAGAAACTACACTTGCTACCCATGAAATATCAACATCTTCTGGTAAAGATAATCAAGCAGTTAATGCTTCAGCGACTCAAACATCTGGTTGTGGTGGTGGTGATGTTACTTCAACAACACCAAAAGCAGCAGCTGAAAAGAAAAATGCTAAAGTTAAACGGTAAAAAAAAATAAATGTTATGTATTATAAAAAGTAATCGTTATATTTAGTGTCGAAATTGACGTTGATATTGAAATGGTTGATGCAGATAGTGATGAAGAAAATGTTGTTCTTGTAGCTGGTAATGAAGCTCCACCTGCAACTCATCAACCATCAACATTCTCTGGAAATGAAAATGAAGAAGTTATTGATATTAATGATGATGATGATATTGTTTCAGCGACTCCAACATCTGGTAGTGGTGGCAATACAGTTGATCCAAAAATGAAAAAGATTAAGCAGTACGTTTTTGGATAAATATTTTAATAATGCAGAGTATCATTTTTAGGACTAATATTGATGACGATATTGAAGTTATTGAAGAAGACGTTTCAGGTCAACATGGTGCAATCCCTGAAGCATATAATACTGCTGAAACTCCATCTGAACTTCAACGATCAATTTCTGTTATGTCTGAAAATAGCCGCATCATTTTAAGTCCAAATAATGATACTGATAGACTTGGAGCAGGAACGAGGTACATTTGGGCTTTTTTGTCTTTCGTAATTATTAACTTTGTTTTAGAACTCCAAATGGTGTTGCTGATACAATCCCGTCCTTCATTTTTCGAACGCTTTTTCATTTCATTTCAATTTGACGTTTCTTAGCACGAAAATTGCATTGAAAAAAAATTTTTCTATTGTTTGTTGAAATGAACTGAAATGAAATGAAATGAAAAAGCGTTCGAAAAATGAAGGACGGGATTGTAATCAAGAAAAAGAATCCAGTTCAGTTCATAAAACATCTCGTGGACAAAAGAAACGGTAAGTTTCTGTTTTCTTTTTAAAAATCGATCGATAAAGTTTTGTGTTATAAATTTTATCAAAAAGAATTTTACCATAGTTATAATTACAGTACACCTGCCCCAGATTTTTCAATATTAGAACGGCGTAAAGTTTTCCCGAATGACTATGAATACGGTAATACATTGACAAATAAACCAAATGGAAGGATTATTGTCTTTGAAGAAAATGATCGGCAACATTGCCGTGAATACACATACAGTCATAAAAATGCTTGGTATTGCCGATTTTGTTTAACGGTATCTGGCCAAAAGATTTATGCTCATATGAATCAAGATGGAACTTTTGACGTTCTAATTAAGCATTTTTGTAAAGCTATTACTTATGAAAAATCTAAAAACGATCAAGAAAAGATTAAAGAAAAATTTTCACGAGAAAAAGCTCCAAGAAAGCGAAATGCATTATCATTTTCTAAAGATGATCTTGCTGCTGATAATAAACCAATGAGTTCGAAATATTCACGTGCGGCACGATCTCGTACTATAAATTCCAGTGAAGTTTATAATCTTAGAATGCTTGAAATAAAAAGACCCAGAAAACCTGAACAAAAATATTTAAATAGTGAATTTACTGGAGATTTTACTCGTAATACTGGTGGTCAAAGCAGTAAATTTAGGTATAAAAAAATTTGAATAACATCTGCTACTAACAAACTGTATCGAAAAATATTTTATACAAAACTTACTGTATCAATTTTTAGTATATCGACTTCAACAAGCTTTCGTGAAGTTTTGCCTGCTGATTGGAGACTTGGATATGATCGAACTGGTGCATATGGAAGGAGAGTAATTGTATTTGAAGAAAATGATCGAAATTATGCACGTGAATATGGAAATTCGGATTTATGCAAGCGCTGTCATGGTTGTTATCGAGTACAAAAAACTGTGAATTTAAAATGGAGTGAAGGAAATCAATTATGTGTTCCAACCAATCACATTTGTAAACCAAAATTATATTCTGAAATTGAACAAGAACAACTTTTATTGCAAGAAAAAAGTCCAAGCCGTCGTCGAGCAGCAACAACTGAAAGAAGAAGCAAAAGGCAACGAATTGATGTCGAAGCAATGAGGTAAAATTTTGTTTATAGTTTGGAAATACTAATATGAATTTGTAGGGATGAATCTGATGATTCTATCGATTTTGCTGCTCAAGAAGATTCAAACATTCACAATGATTGGAATGAATTTATTGAACCATCAACTCCACCTTCAAATTTTGATCCTATTGTTTCACCTCCAATTGCATCACCAAATCAAATTCCTTCACCTCCATTAAGTGATGAAAAGTAAGGTTTTGATTTTTTTAAATTACCAAATAGTTTATGATAATTTATTTTTAGTGATTCTGAATTTAATACATCATATCGTTTTTATCATCCATCGGGCTATTTTTACTATAAATGTTGTGAAAAGCTTGAATTAGCTTATCAATTACAAGCTTACCGCTTTTGGGCCAATATTAAAATTTCTCATCTTCGTCAAACTTCAATTCCTCAAATTACTCATACAACTGCCGATCAACAATCGTCTGGATTTTCATCAATTTCTCTTTTAATGACTGGATCTGAAGCACATGCTGAACATATTAAGAAAAAATTGAACACATATTTCTTAATGCATTCAGCTGAAATTGGTAAGCTTTAAAAATATTTATGGAAGCATAATGTTTAACAAAATTATTTTTTAGGAGCAATTATTGGTCAATCTCTTACACAAACTTATAATCCAAAAGTCATTGAAACTATATCTTCTAATGATTTGACAGATATTCATTTTATTGCTCTTGCACATTGGTTTAAATGCCGAATTGCTCTCTTCAAAGATGGTTCATGGAAACGCTTTGGTGAATGGCAAAATTCTCCTGATTTACAAAGGAATGGATATGTTCCAATGATTGTTATGGAAAGAAAAAATGGCATATATTCTCCTATTTTCTCTGTTTAAAATTTTTGTTGTATTGTTTTTTTATGTTTCTTTCTTTGTACCGTATACCATTTTTGTATGTGGAAATTTTTTTTATACGGTTTATAAAAATTTTATGGTTTTTCTATGAATATTGTAGTTTGAACTGGTAGCAAAAAAGGCAGTGGTTTTCTAAAGTTGGATGCAATATGCGAAAAAAATTTTTTAAACTGTTGTTTTTACTTAGAAAAAGCGGGAAAAATAATCGCAAAAGCATTTTTTTTAAAAAAAGTGTAAGAGTTTTTGTGACTCAGTTTTTTTGCTGCCATTGATTTTTTTTATATTTATCTTTGATTAACATATTTTTTTAATATCAAAATATTATGTCGAGATCAAAAGTTAATACTTCTGCTGATGTCGAGTAAGTTTAAAAAAGATAAAATATTAGTTGAAAATGTTGGAAATTAATAAAAGCACCGAATTTGTAATTTGTTGTTTACTGACTTTGTGCTAAAATTTTCCAAGTTCTATTAACCGTGTAAAGCCAATTGATGTAAGCTGTATTGTTATATCTAATAGCGTATATTTGTAACTCAAAAACACGTCAAATGTAAATCTATAACTAATATCCATTCTAATATTTCAGTGAATTTCGAATTATCCCTTCATCCAAATGTGAATTTGGTTGTAATGATGATGGAACTCCAAAAAAACGTTTAATTGTTTTTGAAGATGATAATCAAGCATACGTTCGACAATACACTGATTTGGGAACCAAAAACCTATGGAGTTGTTTAAATTGTAAAAAAAATAGTAAATTTAATAATGACGTATTCATGGCTCCCATCAATCATACATGTACTCCAATAACGTATCAAGAAGCAATTGAACAACAAAATTTAATTAAAGCAAAGAAAGTTCCAAAGCAAAGTGTTGGTGGAGGAGGGAATGCCGAAGAAAATGATGTTGAAATGTAAATTGGTTTTTAGTTCTTAAATAATATGCTATACATTTTAGAAATCCAACGTATATCAATAGTCTTTCAAAACTTGAAATCCTTCCTTCAAATTATGAATTTGGCGTTGATATTAAAAATACTTTAAATGCAAGAGTATTTGTCTTTGAAGAACATGATCGAAATTTTGGCCGACAATATGGAAAACAAGGTGATAAATATTTTTGTCGTGGTTGCTATTATTTAGCTGCAAGAAAGGTTTATGCAGTTTTTAAAGATGAAAATATTTTTTGTGTTCCACCAATTCATCTTTGTAAACCACGAAAATATGAAGAAGTAATGGAAGAGCAACAGAAAATTAAAGAAAAGTTTGATACCATTGCAAATGAGGCAGCTGTTATTGCTTCAACTCCATCAACATCATCTTCATCACAAAATATGCCAAAAGTATTGCTATCAATTAAGCCAGCAATTGCTTCTATTTCTCTTCAAACAAATCCAATCACCGAAGAAGAACTTAATCGTCTTCGAAATTCAGCAAATATTTTTCGGCCTTCATTTTCGTCAATTCCATCTCCACCAATAAATGTATTACCTGGTTTTCGAGTAGTTGATCTCTTTGAATTTGAATATGGTTTTAATGAACATGGTGAAAAATTGAAGCGAATACTTGTTCGAGAACCTAATGATCGTAAATTTCTTCGAGAATATTATTCAACTGAAACAGGGATTTGGCAATGCCTAAATTGTTCAATTGGTACAGCAACAAAAATTGATGAAAATTTTTGTGTGCCAATCGAACATGACTGTGAACCGATACCTTTAAACCTTTCCAAAGAGAGACAATCAACTTATCAAGTTTTATATAAAGCTTTACAAACTGCAAGTCCATATTCAATTAATAACGATAGCTTATTATCAAGATTTTCATTTGAAAATAATATTCGTCGAAGTAGTGGAAATTCTGCAAGGTTTGTATCTCTGCAAATGTAATTATATAATAAAAACTTTTTTTAGAGTAACTAAAAGAATGAGTACAGCCGAAAATGCTGGATACAGTAATGGAATGATGACAAATAAAAGGGCAAGAAATTCAATAGGGTAAGCTTTTTATTTATATGAATAAAATTTGTTGGGTTGTTTAATTTCTAGACAACCATCTTTTCTTAATAATAGTTATACATCAACATCATCACAATTACTTGGAAATATTTCAATTAATGGATCTCAGAGGTTAGTTTCTGATTTTATTTTTAGCAGTGCTTTGAAAAACCAGTAAAAGCATTAAGTTAATGTATCCAAAAAGTTACATAGAATTTTTGCATTTCAGTTAATATTGTTTCTGCTTTCAGATATCAACCATCAAATCCTACAACCACTGTTAAATTATATAAGCCTTCATCATTTACTCTTGAAAAACTATGTCAAAAGCTTGGGATTGATTATTCGGATAATGCATATCAGTTTTGGTTAAATATTAATATTAAACAAATTTCACCATCTTCAATCCCTGATGAAGTTTTTTCTGTTACAACTACCATAAATCCTGGATTTTCTTCAATTTCACTGTTTCTCACTGGTTCAGAAACATTTGCATCAAAAATTAAAGAAGACTTAAACAAATATTTTATTGTTAATCATAAAACGTTGGGTAAGTTAATTCTCATATTTAGTAAATTTACCTTTAATAATTTAAAGGTGAATCATTGGGACAAGATCTTTCAAGATTGGATCATCCATTAGTATCTCAAACATTATTTCAAGAATCTGCAACTGAATTACATTTTGAAACAATTATTCATTTATTTCAATGTCGAATTGGAATTTTTTGTGATGCAAAATGGAAAAGATATGGAAATTGGAATGAAACAAATGCAGATATTCCAATCTTTCTTATGGAAAAGAAAAATGATAATTATTTTCCAATTTTATCTTTAAAAAATTAAATCTTTTTTAGTTTTGTGAATTTTTTTACTTAAAATTTTATTAATGCTTTGCTTTTGTTTTACGTTTTTTATTTTAGTATTATTTGAAGCAATTTTTTGTAAAATTTTAATTTGTATTTGTTTTTATGCAATAAAATTTTCAAAATTTTAAATTGTTTTTTTTAAATAGAAAATTTAACATTTTTTATTTTTCAAGTGAGAAAAATCAAATTTTAAAAAACAATATATTAAACATTTTTTTTGTATTTCTCAGAGGATCTCAGATCTCACGCCGGCCGAAGCCCCATGAGGAAAAAAATTTTTTGTTAAAATAAATTTTTTTTGTATAAAATATTTTTCAAATTTTTATTTTATATTTCAATCGAAAATACTTATTAAAATTTTATTACTTTGTTTTTTAAATTGGATAGACTTGAGTTTTTAATGTTACTAAATTTTAATAAATTCTAAGCTGCATTTTTTGATGATTTTCTGCTTAAAGGTTATTATGATGTTGATTTTGTATTTTTATGAGAAAATAAAAAACATCAAACATTAAAAAGCGTGTGAATTCATTTATAAATGTAGTTTTATATAAAATTTAATTTAAATATGTTTTTTACCTTTTCCTTTTGTTTTGCTTGAGTTTGTTTTATTTTATATCCCTATTATTTCTGAGAAAAATTTTTTTAAACAATAATAAAAAATGTAATTTTTAATTTTTTTCTTCCGTCAAAGGTAAAAATGAAGGCGGAGTTTTAGTATGTTTTTCTCAGGCAAAAAAGTATAAATTTTGAATGTTTTTTTTTAAAAAGTAGTCAGCCTTGTTTTTTGTGGTATTTAAACGTTACATTTTTCCAATTTTTTTTCCTTTCTTTTTTTTGTCAACAAAATTCTTTTGTCCCCGAGGAGAAAGAGACAAAGCTTTATAAAATCTTTTTTTTTTAAAGGGGAAAAATTTTTTTTACACAATTCTTCCTTTTTTCCTTTAAATAAATTTATGACTTTTTAGTTTGATTTGTGTTTTTATCTTTATTGAGTGAAAATGAGTAAGCAGAAGGTACGAAAAAAAGGAAAGATAAATTACCTACTTTTGTTGAGATAAAATAGAAGAAGACATCTTTATCTTGTGATGACATTTATTTTTGTTTATTTCAAACAAACTCGAACAAATAAATAAAAGACAAAGTACTGCCTGCTTTTTTCAGTGCTGATTGAGTGTAAAGTAATCACTGTTAGAAAAACTTGTCCGAAATATGTGTTACAAAATAATATAAAAATTTTGACAGTTTTTGCGCTTACTATTTTTTGGAATTTATTTTTATAAAAAAATATTGAAGATTTCAAGTACAAATTATTTTTTTGGTCGCATATGAGACATATCTACCGTATCCACACAAAAAGATGAATTATGTTTTGATTCCAAAGAATTAATTGAGTTCTTTCACATTTTCACTGATTTTATTTTTATGACCTCAACAAAGGTCGTTCAATAAATGTGTTATTTTTCCATGAAATTTCAAAATCATAGAAAACATTGTAAAAAAATGGAACGCGATTAAATTCGAATTAAAACATGTTTGAATGAATCAGAATTTTATTCTATTTTGTTTATTTGCTTTTAAACAATAGTAAAATAACATATTTTTTCTAGTTAAACAACTGTATTATTTGCTTAAATGCTACATCAAAAAATGTTGTTTGTTTTTTAGCTATCTCCCCCGAAAAGCTGATCCGCAAACATTCGTCACTCGTTTTTGTTTTTTTAAAAAATAAACAACAAAAAATGAGTGGCCAGTTTTTTTTGACGATGATCAAAAAAGAAAGAAAAATCAATTTTTAAAAAGTGTTTTTGAAATTGGTTGAGCAATATTTTGGAGGTCAAAGATGAACAAAAAAAAGAAATTTCGAATTTTATTGAGAGCCCCTTTTGAAACGAGGGATATAACAACTTGGGAACACTTGTAAAATATTTACAAAGTAATTAAGTTCAATAATTTAAATGCAATTCTATTAAACGTAAACAAGGGACAAAATCTTTGATAAAAATCCAAAATTTCGAAGCTATTTAAAATGCTTAAAGTGAACTCTAATTAAAATTACGTAACCCCTTTTTTAAAAACATTTTTATAACGTTTGTCTTTAATTTATTTTTCTTGATTAAAGTTTAATACATGCCACCCGGTTTTTTTAACCCATAAATTTTTTCACATATTTTAACAGCTGCTGTTCATCTGTGCTTCTTTCATTTTTCCCATACTGCAATAAAGAAACCCAATCTTTTTTAAAAGTTTAAAAACACTATTAAATTTTTAAAACCCTAATTATCATAAATTATTCAAGATTTAAAAAAAGTTTATGGCTTAAAATTTCGTTTTCAAAAAAAGTCATCAACAAAAGATGAAAAAAAAGGGATCATTGAACAGATAAAAAGCAGCGGCTAACAGCTGCTATGAATATTTTTTGTTTGTTTCAGACAACAGCCATTTATGTTAAGCTTTAACTTAGAAAAAAACGTGCTTACAAAAAAGAATTTCTTTTTTGCTTCTATTGCCTAAGGGGCTAATGTTGTTTTGTTATTTATTATCGGTGCGTCAGCCTTTTGAAAAAAGATGGGAGAAAAATAACTTGTTTGTTGTTTATTTGCTTTTTTTTCTTTCTTTCAGTTTTTTTCAACAAAAAAATCGAATTAAAAATAATATGTTTCTCTTCATTTCGCTCTTTTACTGTTAAAAAAAAGTGATTGAACATACATATTTTTTTAAGGATCAGGAATCAATAGCGGTCGCTATATTTCATTATATAACGGCTTTGCTCTAAGAGAATTTTAAAAACAACAAATATCATATATAAAAAAAAGGGGCGGCGTTTTGGAAGTAAATTTTTGTTTTTCCTCAGGGGAGAAAGAAGCAAGCAGGCAAAAGCTAATGTGAAAGGAGTTTATTATTTAAGCAATGTAAAGGAAAGCTATTATTTTCATTTTATAAATCGTGTTCGAGAAAAAGGCTCTCTTTTGATAACAAATAATATTTTATCTTTGTTTTAAAACTTCTTGTGTTTTCAGATTGTTTTTAAATTTTATATTTCATAATCATGAAGTTTATTCTAAGTTTTCTTCTTGTACTAATTGGTTCAACTTTGGTAAGTAAAAACTTTTTAATAAGGGTGAATAGGGGTACTGTAGGATTAACCTTTTTTATAAATGATAAATAATTATAATTTATCCATAATAGTTCTTAATATTGATTTTTAAATTCATTCGCCCAATATTTGTTAATCCTTTCTTAAACTCCAAAACATTTATAGATTTCATCAACAGAAACAGTTGGTCAAAAACTTGATGGCACAATTGATGCTGCCTCTGAGACCGTACAAAATGCTGCAGATGCCGTAAAAGATACAGCAAAAGATGCAAAACATAAAGCTGGAGCTGCCATTGATGCAACAGGTGATGCCATTAATACCGCTGCTGGTACAGTAAAGAATGGAACTGTCGCTGCTGCCGTTGCAGTTAAAGATGTTGCAGTTGATGCTGGACAAGGTGTTGCAAATGCTGCATCTGCTGTTGCCGATAAAGCTGGTGATATCGTTGTTGGAGTTAAAGATGGTGTTGTAACTGCTGGTAAAGCTGTTGGAGATGGTGTCGTTGCTGCAGGATCAGCTGTTGCTGGTGTTGCCGTTGGAGCTAAAGATGCCGTTGCTGGAGCTGTTGGAGGTTAGTAGCTTAAATCATTTTTGTGTTCGAAAATAACCAAACATATTCTTATAGATGCCGGTGAAGCTATTGGTAATGCAGCTGGAGCCGTAAAAGAAAAAACTGGTGATATTATCGAAGGCGCCGGTGAAGGATTACAAAAAGCTGGAGAAGCTGTTAAATCTGGAGCTGAAGAAACTAAAAAAGATATCAAAGATGCTGCCCGTGCCACTGAAAAGCATATTGAAAATGCTGGACATGAAATCAAACAAGGTGCCGGAAATCTCGTTGAAGGTGCTGGAAATAAATTGCAAAATGCCGGTGAATCAATCAAACAAGACCGAAGACTTAAATTCCGTGCATAAATGTGTTTTAATGACCCAAAATTATTACAACTTTAATCTCTTGTACTGTATTATATGATGCTCCTGTGTTTTCCACAAAAAATTTTTATGCTTTAATAAATAAATAATTTTTCCCATTAAACCTAAATTGTTTGCGCGAAGCAACAATATGTTTTAAGCCTTTTAAGCAAACAAATGGAGCCTAACAATTTTATCAATCATCATTTAATGTCCTAAACAAAATTGGTTTGTTACAGTGCGTGCAAAAATATTCGGCTATGATGTTCGAATTTAACTCATTAAACCGAAATGGTCAGTAAACTGTCGTTAGGAATCATTTCAGGGGTGTACTTTAACCCTAAACATATTCTGCAAATCAATCTTTAGTTATATTATAAAGAAAAACCGCTGTTTTTATTGTTTTTAACAATGCTCTCTGCATTTAATTTTTCATGTATATTTTTTTCAATTGTTGAAATTTAATATCTGAATGAGAGGGGATTTTGTTATAAATGATCTTTTAATAATTTCTGTAAACTGTTTATTTGTGTTCAAAATGGATTCGAGGATAGTTAATCTAATTCGAAAAATCACATTTGGCAAATAAAAATAAGCATCAGCCACGTATGAGTTTTCAAAAAAAATTCTCTTTTTTATGAAATGGTTCGGGTATATTAATTAACAAATACGACTTAAAATTGGTAATTTCGCGTTTATTATTATAAAAATAATAATTTTCAAATATTATTAACCAATGTTTGAATTCTTTTTAATATTTAATAAATATTATTTCAGTCCGACCCAACTTGTCACAAGAGTCTTAAAGATCCATTAAAGGATATGTAATGAAAAAGATAAATGTTTTATTTTTTTACTTAATTAATTTTTTATCCTATAAATAATTATTTTCGAATTTTTTAAAAATATTTCAATCGTCATTTTTTTGAAAGCTTCGTTCGTACGGATTTTTTCTTTGATATTTTTGGAGCAGTATACAAATAATTTAAAATGATGTTATGTGCTTTTGTATTTTCCCGATTTAATACTTATAAACAATTAATTATATATTTTCCAAATTTTAGTCAATGTTACTTTCATTGATTTATTGCAGAGACATTTGAATATTTTTGAATCAATTGTAAAAACCAAAGAATTAATCCAGTTTTAATAATAAAACATAACATTTTTCGGTAACACAATTAACTAAAGCATCCGCAGATCTGCATAACAAATTTTGTATCTTTTTTGAAAGCATAAATTTATTAGTGAGATTTTTTAGAAATTTTTTATCCATTAAGTTGTTTTAAATTAAACTTTAATTCGTTTCAACGAAAAAGGTGAAATTTTCTCTTTTTTTCGACATTTTTATAAAAATCTGATACTCGTGGAACAAAAAATTTAACAAAAATAAAATTTGTTAACAAAAAGTTGCACACATTTAAAATATTGCACAAACACTATTTTTTTCAAAAATCAATAATCAGAATCTTCTTCATTATCAAAAAAGATGATAAAATAGCAGATTAATGGCTTAGTTTCAATAGTCATCTTTATTGAACATTTTTAAACACAATCGGCCGACCGCAATCGATCTACATTTTTTGTACAATATGAAAGAAAAGAACGATCTTTCTTGCTTTCAAAGCTAGCAAAAATTTATCAAAAAGAAATCAATTTAAAAACTCCAGAAATATATGAGATATTTCGCGACATTCATCACTTTTGATACAGTAAACAGGTGGATCGGGTTCAGTTTCAGCTTTTACAGATACCGTATCATTTGATTGTGGAGTTGATGATGGCGGTTCAGCATTTAGATTTCAAGCATGTAGAATGTTTTAAAGGTTACTGTAATTTATATATATTTTTTTCCTACAAGATCCCATTTTCATAAAGCAAATAATATTTGTAAAAAACATGTTTTATTTAACTTTTTTTCCACAGATATAAATGTACCACAAGACAACAAAAAAAGAGATACAGGTATCAGTGGAAATAAACAGTCCAAACAATATACAAATTATAATTTCAATTAGAAATAAAATTAAAAACATCTCACATACATAAAAGAAGAATATTTTGATATGAAGAATTGTTTGAAGTTCTTTAAATGCTTTCACTATGAGCACGACGTTTTGGCTTTGTTCCACGCATTTCACATAATGTTAACCAATTTGATTTAAGGCATTCATCAGCAGTTGCACGATCACGGATATCATATTGAAGCATAGAAGTTAAAAATTCTGACATTTCACGTGCTTCTATTTCTGGTAGACCACCAATATCCATTAATAGTTCAACTAATGTAACGGGAGATAATGATTTAATTTTAAGCAATCTCCCTTTCTGATCAAAAATATCATAGTATCGTCGGCCATCACGAAATAATTTTGATGGGATTGCTCCCAAAATTTCAATCATTTTTGCAATATGATCATCATCAGTATCGTATTTTTCATATTCATTTGCTTCAGGGTAAAATAAATAATCTCCACAAACAAGTTCAAAAATCTATAAAAAACATCTCATTAAAATCTTTTAAAAGAAATAAAAAACTTACAAGGCAAGCAGCACTCCATATATCGGCACTTGTGTCATATGGACATCCTAAAATTGCTTCAGGTGATCTGTATTCACGAGTTTGAATTTCTTCTGTATAATGATGGTCCTAAAAGTTACATTTATAAAAAAGGTATATGTAAATCAATAACATACAATGTAGCAGGCATTTCCAAAATCGACAATTTTAACTGTACAATGCCGTAATGCACCAAGATTTCCTGCTTGAAGTTCTTCGTAGAAATGAGATTTGTGATTATAGGCTTCATCAGAAAAATCAGCTCTATCACCGGCAGCATCATTGGCAACATTCTTTTCATCTAAAATAATAAACTTTAAGTTAAAGCAATTTTAACAGAAAAATGTTTACTTTGTTCTTTTGGAGCAGAATTATCAGTATCAAGGCTATCCAAAAATTGTTCAACTTTACTACGATGCTTTTTACGATTGCGACGAATACGTTTTCTTGCTTTGCTTGGAATACCTAACACATACTAAAAGCATAACGATAATTAATTGGAAGAAAAAAATCAATATTACCTTTTCTCGATATTCTTCAGGTGCTGTAGAAATCATTGATTTTGGTTTTTTCTTCAATAATCGAGAACTAAATGCTTTAATAGCAAGATTATTCAATTGACCTTCTGTTAAACATATAACAACATTTTCAGGTTTAATATCCGTATGTATAATTTTGCATATATCATGAATGTATGAAAGGCCTTGAAGAAGCTGTTTTGCAACAACTCGTACGAGATTAAGATTTAATGTATTGAATCGACGAAGTAAAGTCAATAAGTTATCACCCAAAACCTGTAAGAATGATATTCATTAGTTAAAAAAGATACAAAAGCTCTTACTTCAAAAACCATACAAAGATGTAAACTTTTACTGACACCAAAAAATTCAAAATCATTTAATAGTTGAACAACATTTTGAGCACCATAATGTCGAGGTTCTCCATTACGGATTACTTCCAAAATCTGAAACCAACAAAGATTATTAAAAATTTATCCGTGCACAATCTTTAAAACGTACCTCAAGTTCATCCCTCGAAGCTTCAATAAAATCTTCTCTTGATTTAGGAATTTTAATTGCAGTAAATACCTTTTCTCTTGTATCAAATGCAAGCCATACAGTTGCAAAATGTCCCCATCCGAGTTTTCTTAATGTATAATATCTAAAAATGTATATATTAAACATCAGTGATAATGGTATCAGAGCTGAGCTATCGTCGGCAATCATAGGTGTTAATAAATACTCAGTAAATTTGGCAGAGTAAGATTGCGAACAGCTATAATCGACGATTGCCCAGCTTTGAATGTTTTAATGAACGGATCAAATATTAATGGGAGCTTTTTTTGCATGATTGCATAAATGTTTCATCTCACTTTGATCCTTCATCTTATGGTCCCATCGGTACCACTCATTTTGGTCCTTCATCGAGATGCAGAAAAAAGAGGATCCGAAAGGAGCGAAAGCAAAGTGTATGGGACGAAGAAGTGAAGGACTAAACTGAGGTGCATATCGAAAGTGTTTAGGGACAACAAGAAGGCAAATCAATCTTCATTATTTTACATCAAAAATAGACAAACCTTGAATCAAAAACATCACCAGGCATTACAGGAAGATATCCTCCAATATCATAATCACTTTCCGGTTCTTGTTCAGATTCTTGAGCAGAATTATCCTATAAAAGAATAAATTACTTTTCATCAAAATATTTTTAGAAGACAATACTTACAGTCGCTGATGTTGTAGAAGATGATGATGCAGAGCAATCACTATCATAACCATCACCATGTAGTTTATCTTCAAATTTTATCAATATATCATTTTCGTCTTCAGAAATCATTTCTTTCTTTGCTGATATGGCTCAACTGTAAAACCAAAAAACAGGAGCTTCTTTGTATGGACAAAAAAAATAGAGATGAATAAAAAACAAGAGAGAGAAAAAATGATTATGCAATTTGCGAATCGCAAACAAAAAAATGGTTGATGAAAAAAAATTACGAAAACTTTCGTAAAACAAGTGAACGCGCGTTTTGAGGTGACTTTTAGTATTTACAAGAGTCTTGTAAATACTTAAAAAGTCACCTCGAAAAGCAAGACATAAAATTTTACGTCGATGGTATAAATAATTACCACGTTTAATATAAAAAAAAGTGAAATGGAATCATTACAGATAATAGCTTACTTCTGAATAAAAGAAAAATAACTAAAAAGATTTTTAAAAAGTGCTTGGGAAAAAAAAGAATGGTAATTTCAGACTTTCTTCAAAAAAGAAGGAGCATTTATGGAAGAAAAAACTAAGTCTGCAGCCTTCATAAATCTATAAAATCGAACAATAAAAAATGAAACATTCCAGAATAATCTTCATTTAAAATTTTTTTCGTTACTTTTGTAAAAAACAAGAAATTTTCTTACTGTATTTTCATCGGCGTCAATAAAAAGCAAAAAATTTAAAATATCTTTTATTAACCGAATAATCTATAGTTTCTCGGGAAATATTTGGTAAGTTATGTATTCAGAAAAATTGATTAAAAAATGATGGTAAAAAGGGGTGAATTGATTAATGCAAAACAGAAAATTCGCAAAATATCAGTTTTATAAAAATATTCATTATCTTTCATTTTTGTCTAAACTGTACCCGCTTAAAAATTAAGCAATATAATTAATAATTTATTTAACAAAATAAGTAAAATATAAGAAAATTAAATTACAACGGAAAACACTGTAACACAACCAAATTTTATTTTTAGTAAAAAAATCAATAATCAGAATCTTCTTCATCACTTTCAATACAGTAAACAGGTGGATCGGGTTCAGTTTCAGCTTTTATAGATACCGTATCATTTGATTGTGGACGACTTTGTGAAGTTGATGATGGCGGTTCAATAATTGTTGATGAATGAGATACATGCTTGGATTTTTGAGGATCTGCAGCATTTTTACTAAAAGAGTTTATAAAACTAATTTATATTATAGTTCATTTTCTCTCTATAGGATACTGTAAAAACTTACAAAACTTTTCGAGCTGTAATATTTAATTCTTCCATAATACATTCTCTTAAATATTTATCCTTTTCATTATCCTTTAATGGATCTTTACTTAATCCATATCCATCACAAATAAGACCTAAAATAAATATAAATACAGTAATATCATATTCTTATTTTAATAAAAAGAATTTTACCCAAAATACAATTAAAAAGATTTGGATCAAGTTGACAGCAGCCTTCTTTTGGATTCTTTTTATAACTATAATAAATAACACTATCACCAAGAATCATATTAATACAATCAGTAAAAAGTTGTCGAGGAAGCTTTGAGTTAAAAATTGTTTGTTCATCGGGTGCCACTTGTCTTAAAAATGATGCAACATCAACAGTTTTTGAACCACCAAAAAATTGAAAAGTACCAATTTTTGAGAGTGTTAAACGAGCAATCTCAAATTTTGCATCCTAAAAAGAAAAATAAGATTAAGCTTTGAAAAGTTTTTAGGTTAAAAATTTCCATGGATTACAATCAATGTTTTCCCAATTCTGACTCCATCTGCGATTTTTTATAAGGGAATCGGAAGCGGTTCTTTCCGATTACGATCCTCTCAAAAAGAATCGGGAAAACACTGATTACAGTATTCTAAAATGTTTTGGGCCATAAGACTTATTTATAAATTCACAAATCGAAAAATTTAAATCTCATTTACGGTATTACAGTAACCATAAGCAACAGAGTAAAAACGTGAGATTTTTAAAAAATCTGAAAATAAAATAAAAACTTACAGAAGGAATTTCTTTTCGATTAATTTTTAGCCGTTTTTCAATTTCAATCAATCTTTCATCGGCAGTTTTTAATTGGGTTCGAAGTTGTTCATTTTCATTTCGTAAATCATTTATTTGGCTTTGTAAAAGTGAAAAAAATTCCATTGCATCATTATTTGTTTGTTCATTATTATTGATATTATTTGGAGATTCATTAAGCAAAGGTTGTTCAAAAATAATTGGAAAACTTGTTGTTGCATTATTATTATTATTACTGGAATTTTCATCAAAAAGTGAAGATTGAAGTTCTTTTGCATCAAAAAGTTGATTCTGTGAATTAATAAAAATATCCATTGATCCGGCTGTTGCAGCTGCATTTTCGCTAATACTTGAATAATAATCTGTTCCAGTTGAAGTTGGAAGTAGTCCTTCAAATGTTGGTGCTGTTGATCGATTTGATTGTGCTGCAACATTTTGTCGGCGTCGAATTGCACGTTTCATACAATCTAATGTTGGCATTTTTGAAGCAAGCGTATTTGGAAGTGATGAAATAATTCCTGTTAAATCTGAAGTCGTTGAAAGGCCTTGTGCTGCTGCATTATCAATAATATTTCTTTTTAAAATTTCTTTTTCAACATTTGCATAATCTGGTGGATGATTATGTGCCTTTAAAATTGTTACAATATTTCCCATTGATTTTGCTTTTGCTGGACATTTTTCTTTCTTTTCTCGAGCTTCACATCTCCAACGAATTTCATGTTCGGTTTCTCTTTGGCATTGATAAATATAACCTTCGTGTCCAAGTTTTGGACGGCCACGTTGTGAACGAAAAAATTGGGCCATTTAAAATATAGGCCTAAAAAATAATAAAATGTAAAAAAAAACAAGAAAAAATACGCGCAAAATATTATCAAAAAAAAGTACAATACTTTTTAAAAAACATTTTTTCAGTTTTTTTAAAATGCAAACTACAAACACAAATCGTTTTTTTTAAAAACCAAACATTTCAAAAGCAAAAACTAAAAATCCTTTTTTTCAAAAATGAGAAAACTTAGATGTCAAAAAAAGCGTTAGTTTAAATGAAAAAACTTTGTATGCAATGTTGTATGTCAGTTTTTTTCGTCCTTCATCCTCCTTGGTTACTTGTTTCGCTCCTATCGTGTTTTTCTTTTTTCGTTAACGGCCGAATTTTCCTCGTCTTTTTTATTTGGATGGATGGAATGTGCATCACATTTTTTCTCTTTCGCTTTTTTTTCAAACATTGATGGTGGTTTCTTCAACTGCAGCAGCCCGGAAAAGAGAGATGCTGATGTCAGCAAATTCGCTTGGTTGCTTTCCCTCCATTTTCATTTCAAAAATGTATGTTTGGTTTGTGTGTGTCTTTTATTGTTGGAAAAAAAGACATTTCTTCCCCTTCAAAAAAGAAACTTTTTAAATGCTAAAATAAAAATAAAAAAGACAAAATCAAACAAATCTACAGTAATCCCCGTATCATTAAAGCCCGAAACACCCTAACAAAATGTCAATACTCAAGAATGCAACAACAAAAAATTTATGTAATAAAAAAAAGTCAAAAGTATACATGGTAAAACAATAAAATAATGATAAAGAAAAAGACGAATAAGCATTGAATCGATAATGAACTAGTTCGTTGCGTGTGTAAGTAAGGATCTTTTTAAGTTTGGCAAAATCGATACTGTCATGAGGAACATAAATTCTATTCAAAGTACCAAAAACGAAAAAAAGATGATAAAAAACTACTGCAAAACAAAAAAGTAAAAGTAAACCAAAAACAGAGCTAATGCAGCGCGATCGTATGCTTCCCTGATTTGCAAAACGGGGAAGTTCATGCTTTCTTTTTTTGCTACGCTTCTTTTGCCGTTGAAAATTTTTGTACATATTACTGTAAAATTTATTAAAGTACTTTTGTTTTATTTTTAATTAAATAAATAGTTCAAGTAGGCGATGTTAAATAAAGTTTTTAACTGAAAATATTTATTACTTGTTTAGAACTTTAGTAAAAATGTGAAAAAAGGGCAAAATATTATTTTGATGAAAAAATAAACATATTTCATAACTAATCGTTTGCACACAAGGACGTCAGCAGGAATTTTTTTCAGGGGGGGCACCGTGCCGCCGTTTAACACAGAGCGGCAAAACTTCAAAGGGAATTCTCGAATTTCGGCGGGGGCACGTGCCCCAGCTGCCCCCCCCCCCCCACCCCCCTGCTGATGCCCTTGTTTGCACATACAAAATATCTTTAACTTTCTTTCTGAATTTTATTTGGTTAAGATGTATTTGACATTGAATCTTTGTTGCATTTATGACAACATAATTAATAAAAAAGGTCAGCTAAAACTTATATGGTTTTTGGTAAAGTCTATGTTGAATAGGAACAAAGAATTAATCGTTGCAGAGTATCAATCTTCCCACTTACGTTTTCACAAAAACTTCTGCTTTTAATTACTTGAAGCATTTTTAAAAAACGAAATATTAATCTTTAATTATTTAAAAAAAAGCAATTATAATTTATAAACATTTTAAAAAAAACAATTAACCAAGAAACATGAAAAAAAAATAATTGGAGCAAAAGCCATTTCATTCATCAAAAAAATTTTCATGGACAACAGCAGCAGAATTCAAGATGATAATGTTACATTTTCTTCTTTTATTGAAGATTATGATTCTTTAATTTATTTTTCATATTCAATTCGGGAAGTTTTAGCTTCAAATTTATCAACGCTACCAAATCTTCGATGCATAATTGCACAAGGCCATTCAGAAAGTATTGTATTAAGAATTGTACAAATTTTTCAAATTTTTGTTTCTATTTTTGGAATTATTACTTTACTTTTAAGTTTATACAAATTTAAAAAAAAATTAAATTTTTTGGATTTTAATTTTAAAATTTTTGTATGGATTTTATGCGGTTTTTCAATTTTACACAATGTTTTAACAATTGTAATTCATACATGGCATCAAATTATTTATATTTATTTTCAAGGTTGTGATCGATTAACCGTTTCATGGCATGGAATTATCCTACGTGGAATTCAACAACTTGGAACTGTTGGACTTAATATTGCAGGGGCGATAATATTATTTGATCGAATATGGGCAAGTTTTCGCCCAAAAATGTATACAAAAGAGCAACGAAAAGTTTTACCATATTTTCTTGGAATACTTTTTATTATTCCATTTTTAACAATAATTTATATCTTTCATAAAGATGTAAATACCATTACAAGATCATATTTTACATTAACAAGTTCAACAAGTCAAGAACAAGTTAAAAATGTATATTTAAGTTTATTGGCCATAAATATTCTTGCAAGTATTGGATTTGTAATTTTATTATTTCAAAATAAAAAAATGCTTAAATTAAAAGCTCATAAATTTAATGTAAATCATCATTTTCAAATGTTATCAAATATTCGATCACTTAATTTTTCAATTCGTTTAATGTCCTCTTCATTTTTTGTTAATCTTTTATCCTTTAGTATAAATGCTTTTTATAGAATTAATTACGATCTTCGAAGCTATTATATGACATCTTATGAATTGGAAGCGACTTATGTATGTGCATATTTTTTTAAATTACTCTTTTATATATTCTTTGCTTTAATTAATTATGAAAGAAGCAAAGAATACGTAAATGACTTACCTTCCAAAAAACTTTTTAAGAATTTTATATCTTTTCAGTTAATGTATTTTCATGCATTGGGAATTGCAATAGTAATAATTTTTGATGGCAAATCAAAAGTATCAAAAATAAAACCAAAAAATATTTCAATTGCTGCGGAAGTTGATTTACATTTTAAAGAGATTCAAAAAGCTTGGCAATAATTTCATAGTCTGAAATTTCAGTTGTTAACAAAGTATCGAAAATAATTTTATACTTTTAATTTTGTTGTTTCTGACGCAATTGTAATTTTATCAATACAAATGAAGAACTTGTTTTTTAGAATTTTTTTTGTTCATATTGATTACGGTAATACAAACAAAATCATTATAATAAAATATATTTATTTCGTATTTGTTTCTAAAATAATAAAAAATTTCTTCAAAATAGAAACAAAACAGATAACAAAAAAACAACTATGAAACAAAAATTAATTCAATTCAAATAATGTCAAAACTGGTAAATAAAATCCTTTTTCATATTTTAATAACAAAGTTGGAGATTCTTTATCATCAAAATTCCCATATTTTTCAAACCTTGTATTTCTAAAAATAATCATTCGAATATTCAGCCATTTAGAAATAAAATTAAAATGTACAGGACTTAAATCTTGGCATTGATAAAAAGATAAAAAATCTGGAGAAAATATTTGCATTTTTGAAAAATCAATACCGTCATAAGTTTCTAAGAAAAATACTGTTATTTTAAAACAGAAAGAAAATTAAAAAAGCTTACCCAAATTTTTAAAATTATCAAAAAAATATTGTCGAATGGCATCTTTTATATCTTCAAAATATTTTTCTTCACCACAGAAATAAATTGATAAACATTTGAAAAATGAATCTTCTTCAGAAGATATTTTAAAGGTATCAGCAGGAACAGAAGATGACGCAATTAAATAAATTTGAACTTTCAAAAATGGAACATTTCGTTTTTCATCAAATGGAATTTTAAGTTTTTCATTGATAGCTTTGTTTGAAGAAAATGTTAAAGGTTTGAATTGGAAAAAACTGTTTGTTGGAACAACTTCTTTTTCAATTGCTGAAGACGATGAATTGGTTGAATTAAATGTTGCTGGTGTTGAATTTTGATCTTCTGTATTCACTTCTGTAATCAATAAAGGCGTTGATAACTTATTCTTTTCCTCAATGCTTTCAATGTCATTCGAAGAAGAATCAAAATTTTCATATGCTGGCCAAAGCTGTGGAATTGGAATGTTCGTATAATCATTTTCATTCCCAGAATCTGGTTCTTCAAGACGTTTTCTAAAATACAAAGAAATTTATTATATTTTTAAAAGTGACTGCATGTTGCTTACGGTTCATTTGGAATCAGAAGTGGAATAGAAGAATTCGGTTTAGCTCTTTTTGAATGTCTAAAAAAATAAGGTTTATTTTTTTGCTAATGTTAAAATGATAGAAAAATTATTAAACTTACGGTGGTTGGTTATCGAAAAGTTCTGAAAAAACAGAAGAAGGTGTCGAATTATCTTGGGATCTACGTTTTGAAGCAACAGATGGAATTGAAACAGGAATATTTTCCTTGGTTAATGAATTTTTGGAAGGTCGACCTCTCTTTCGTTTTTCTGTATTTGCTGCAACCGATGAAGATGGCACTGTTGTTCGAGATCTGGGGAAACGGCGTTGTAAAGCTTGACGTACAGCAGGACTAAAAAAATTATTATGATTAAAAACATCAAAATTAAACGTACGTTGGAATTGAAATAGTTGTTTGCTGATACAATAATTGTGGTTGTACGGCAGCTGTCCTTGATCTTGTTAATCTTTGATTGCCAGATCTAAAATATATTTTTTACCACCATAAAAAAATACTGAATTAATTACGAAGCGAACTTTTCATTTATAAGACCATGCTGAAATTCATTTGATTGCATTTCAGATAATTCCAAATTTAAATTTGAAGATGGTAATGAATTTTTTCGAGGACGACCTCTCTTTCTTTTTTCTAAAGTCGATTCATTTATTGCAACTGCTGTAGATGGTACTGCCGATGTTCGAGATCTTGGAAAACGACGATGTAAAGCATCACGTACTACAGAACTAAAAAATTAATCATGTAATCTGTGCATAAATTAAAATCAAAATTGAACTTACGTTGGAATTGAAACGTTTGTTTCTTGATCCAATAACTGTGGTTGTACGGTAGCTGTCCTAGATCTTGTTAATCTTTGATTACCAGATCTAAAATATATTTTCAAGTATTATTTATAGTGTATTATTTAATTATCATCCAAAATTAATTTATCCTACAACAGTTGAAGAATTGATGGAAATTGGAATAAAACACTTTATAAAATCTATTACATAAAATTAAAAAGCAAACCTATAATTTACATTATCATTTTGATGCACTTGTTGTTCCATTAAAGTTTCAGGCAATTCTAAACTTGATTCAAAAGATGGTAATGAATTCTTTGGAGGACGACCTCTTCCTCGTTTCGCCATCGACGGTTCATTTACTGCAACAGATGAAGATGGAACTGCTGTTCGAGATCTTGGTGGCCGCGATGTTGCATAGACGGTCTAAAAAATGTTTTTACATATTTAACAAAAAATTAAAGTTAATTTTACGCTGGAATTATAACAGCCTGATTTAAAGGTTGTGGTTGAATTGTAACTGTTCGTGATCGAGTTAATCTTTGATTACCAGATCTGAAACGTATTTTAAAATTTATTTAAGGGTTATTACAGTAATTAAAACACAAACCTTTGATTTTGATCCCCTTGGATTACTGTAGATTGACCAGAAGAATATTGTTTTGGTAAGCATATATGATCTATTGAAGCATACAACATTTCATTTTTCATAATTGCAAAGCTATCTTTCTTATTCTTAATAAAACAGGAAGCGCATTGCCAAACCGATTGAGTTTTATATGAATATTCTCTTCCAAATTCATCATTTGTAGGATGGCAAATAATAAGATTCTTTTCAACATATTTAATATTAGATTTATTAATATTTTCGAGGCTTTTTCGGTATTTATTAAATAATATATCTGCTTCTGATTCATCATCATCTTTTTCGAAACGTGCTTGTTCTTCATTTGATTTTTCAACAGAAAATGGACAACATGAATGAAATTTTGGAAGATATAAAAATCCATTTACAAATGCTCCATATTCTTTTTTCTAAAAATATACGGTAACAATTAAAGAGGTCTAATTTCTTTCTATATAAAACGCATAGTCCTGACGATCAAGCAAAAGAATAATATAAAAAGATCCCTATTATCAAGATCATGCATTGTGAAAACAAAACAGTTAAAAATGAAAAATGTATCAACGGTTTTCTTTCCGCTATTTTTATAAAAAAGCATTTTAAAATTTTACAAACCTCTGAAGGTAAAAAACATCTTCGGCAATACCATTTTTTGTTATTAGTATAATATTGATAAACAAAATTCTTTCTTGTTTTATGTTTTACAATCAAGCATGAATCTGGTCGTCGAACATTATTAATACCAAATTCATATTCGTCTTCTTCATATTTAGAAAACTTTGCTGCATTGAAATAATGAGATGCATTACTAAAAGAAACATGTAAAACAGCATTAAAACTTTTTTTTAAACTTACATAACCTTTCCATCACCAAAAATTGCAAGTTTACGATATCGTTTTTGTTCATCTAATATTAAATCTATCTTCTTTGGTATACATGAATGATGAATTGGTGCATAAAGTTCACTATTTTTAATTTTAACAAATACTTTTTTCTTTAAACTTTTGCAGCCAACACATCGCCATTGCCCAGCTCCGCCTGTCTTTTCATAAATTCTCGCTATTGTTTTATCATTTGATTCATAAACAATTAATTGAGCTTCTTGCTTTAATTTTGCATTATATCCACAAAAATAATCTTCACCAACTGCAAAGAGTTTTCGGTAATCTCTAAAAAAAGTTTAAGATTTAAAAAAATATTAACAGAATGTATGTTGACGTAAAACTTTTTAAAAATAAAAGTAAACTTACTTAATATCCATTGATTAACAAACAATTTATTAAAAACAAAGCAATACTAAATTTAATATAATTTAGCTAAATATTAAGTTATTGTTCAAAAAAATTGAAACGATCATATATTAATTATTCTGCAACTTAATGCCATACTTTTTTTAAAGAGGATAGATTACAAGTGAGAAAAAACCTTTTAGAGGTTTTATAGGAAATTATTTTTTTCTAATGAAAAAGCTTAAAGTAAAAAACGTATCCTTACTCAATAATCCAAGCGACCTAAACAAAGGCACACATCCAATTTTTTGAATTTCTGATTTTTTGCCGACGTAAGATTTGAACTCTCCCTTTGACTCAAAGGCTTTGAGTCAATAAAATTTTTATTATTTAATGCATGCGTTAAATAATACAATTTTCTTAATAATAAATTGACAATTTATGTAAGATTTATAAACTAGTATTTAACACCTTTCATGTTAACATACTCCATTTTTATTAAAACATACTCTAAAAATACAACAAATTTCTTTGCATTACAGTAACCCATAATTTATACTTTAGTTTTTTTCGTTTTTTGCAATTTAAATTGTTTTTACAAAACGCAACAGTTTAGAACTGAATAGTTTATAAATGGTTAAAATCAATGTTGGCTACGAATTTCCTTATAATCAACAATTATCGATGATCAAATGTTGATTATATTTAATAATTCCCTTCAAATTCATGTTAAGAAACGTAATTTATAAATTTTTGTTTACATTAAATCTTTCATCAATTATTTTTATAATTCAATTTTTATCTTCAACAAAAAAAGTAATCCTAAAAAACATTGGGAAAATAATTATTTTTACCCTATATATTTATTGAATTTACCTATAATTTTTTCAATATTGACATTAACATTGTCATTCTGACATTAACATTTTTAAATGTCTTAATTTTTTTTCCAGTTGTTTCCTTAATTTAATCAAACAATTCATATTCAATATATGATTGAAACTTCTAAAAAAATCAATATTAAATGTGGAGGGTTTTTAAGTATGCGATGCAGGGAGACGACCGTATATTCAAACTCTGATAAGGGAACCACCAGAAGTCACCGTTGACTTAACAAATGTGGCTTATAGACATGATCTAAAGTTGAAAAAGATTGCACAATATTTTGAATCAAATTCCGTTCTTTTGGTCTTTTATTCTTGTGTATTTTACCTTACAAGTTTTTTTTTCAAAGTCTTTGCTCTTTTTTAATTAGTTTTTATTGATAAAAAGCTAAAAATGCGTTATCTTCTTTTTCATTGCATTTTCGATTTAAAACAATTTTTTTAAAAATAATTAATTTTTATTGCAGATTATTTTTCGCACTTTTACTGTTATAAAGGGTTTGTGTAAGATGATATGGAACAAAATGCTTTTAAGTGTTCAACACTTTTGATAAAAATCGTCTTTGGAAAGAAAACATTATTTTTTTAGCTTGAAAAATAATGTCTTTTTTTGAATATTTGATCACATTTTAAAAAAAATTGTTATTTTGTAACAAAATTCATAACGAATCTTTCCAACAGACATTTAATAAATATACCTAAAAAACATAACAAGAGATTGTAATTCTGAAAAACCCTTTTTTAATTTTACCTTCTAAGAATAAATTCATTTCACGAAAAATGAAAAAGTTGAAAAAAGCTATTACTGTAATTCCATCTTAGAAAGAAATTAATTTATTGTAAATACAGTCATTTTTTGCACTTTTATTAAAAAAAAATGTTTATAGTTTATCTTCTTTAGCTTCTGCATCATGAATCATGATATTAGTAATTCTTAAATTTTGAGTATTCATATGAAAATATATAAAAAGCATCCCTTAAACTTTGCCCTCAAAAAAGTTATCAAAAATTGTAACTTTTCCATTTTCACCATTTTTTAAACTTCTTTTTAAATAAAATGTAATATGTCTTTGCTGTAAAAAATTTAGCTTTAAAATATGTTGAAAAACTGAACGTGAAAATCAGGAAAGTGTGGTTGACAAAAATTTATTGAAAAAATTAATAAATTCCATTCTTTTTTTTTTAAATGTGGACATACTTTTCATCAAAAATGTATTCATCAACGGATTTCTGTAAGTTTTATTCTATTTTTTAAATAAACTTTTATTTAATTTTTTAGAGTGCAAATAATTGTCCTACATGTCGAACAAATGCATTCCAATCTGATATAATTAAATTATTTATTCAAGAAAATAATGTTGAAATTGTAATTCCAAAGAAAGAAGAAAATATACCAAGTGAAAGTAAGTTATTTCCTTCTAATTTTTTAAAAATGATTTTCGTTTTTCAGATGATCAACGTTCAATAAAACTTCGTCCTTGGGCACTTTGAAATGCAACTGTACCAAAACGATGAACATTTTTTAATTATAAAATATACTTTTTTGTCATGTTTGTATTTATTGGATAAAAATGTGCATTCTGTTTGGTAAATTTTTTGTTCTTTATTGTCTTGATATTTTTTTAATATAGTACAGTACCTCACTAAAGCCCTGCTCGCCGATGACCTTGAAGGCCGGTAGAACATTTTTTCCCTTTGGCCGGGCCGTTCAGTGTACCTCCTTCTTCATGGAGAAAATTTTTGTTTATTTAATTATTCAAAAATTTTGCTGCAGAATTTACAAACTTTTTAATCAATATTTTTTAGCTCTTTTTTCCTCGCAAAATTTAGTTTTTTAAAAACAGTAATGTTGTTTTTTCAAGAGCAATTCTTTTTTGGCATTGTGTCTTCTTTTGCCTAACATGCAATTTGTTTCATCGGTTTTTTTGGGTTGTTTTTTCTGCTTTTCTTTTTGTAATCATTCCCGAAATCTTTTTTATTGTGATACATTATTTATAATTACTGTGATTGCTACAAAATATCAAAACATTGACATCAAAATAAATTATTTATATTTGATCCCTCTTTTTTGACTGAACCTTTTTTCAAAAAGTCTGACACATATCCAACATTCCTCATTCAAGTTGAATGTTAATCAATTCCTTCGACCAAAGAAACTGATAATAATTCTTTTGTATAAACTTTGATCATGTGATTTTCTGATTTTCTGATATTTTTTTATGTTTTACTTGTATAAAAAGTTTTTTAAA
This sequence comes from Panagrolaimus sp. PS1159, assembly GCA_963922195.1. NCBI lineage: Eukaryota > Metazoa > Nematoda > Chromadorea > Rhabditida > Panagrolaimidae > Panagrolaimus > Panagrolaimus sp. PS1159. Next base: position 927,275 of record CAWUHW010000014.1, on the reverse strand, counting down.
AAATATTGTGTTTTTGTTATAGACATTGTTCGGGGGCTGCTATTTGTTGTAAACCATTTTATATCTTTGAGGAAAAAATTATATTGAAACTTATCAGACAGCATGATCGTCGTTTGTTTCGCAAAGTTGACGAAAATATTTGGTAATAAACATCATATGATATGAATGATATCATATATTTTTTTTAAAGACTGAAAAAAATGAGCTATCAGATTTTTAAAGTTTTTTTAAAAAGACTTTGAAAATATCACTTCTTTGGCCTTGGGCACTATACGTTCAAGATGGACCCGGCACGAAAATATTATGGCTACTTTCAACGATGTTGTAGATAATGTAAAAACAAATTTTTGTTAAAATTTTATAAGTTATTTAATTTTTTTATGACTTTTTATTTTTGCTTGACTTTTTAATGCCTCTTGGGCAGCTTTAGAGACACTCCTGAAAGGATAAGGATGTCTGGTTGCAAAGTTCTAACGTTTGCAAGATGTTGCACTATTTTGCCGAATATCTAAAAAAAGCATCAACTTTTTTTTAAACACTTATTTATTTGAATAATATTATTTTTTGAATTGAGGATAAGATTTAGAACAAAAATAGGGGCTCATATTTGATAAATGACGACAAAAATCGCGAATTTTTTCTACATTTGTTTTTCCAATATAATTACATCTAATTTTAGGTGATTTGCTCTCGTTCAACTGTGCTTTATTATTTATTATTGCTTTCTCTCTACTTGATCTTCAAAGAATGTCTCTTTGGCTCTATGATCCTATTCGTGAAATGTCTGGAATTGCTGGAAATGGACGTCGTCGTCATCAAATGAATGGATGGAATCCATTTCGTGAAATGGCTGAATTAGAACGTTCACTTGATCATTTCTTTGATGATTCAACTCAACAACTTCGTCTTCGTGATCATGCTGGTCAAATTATTAATGATAATAATGGATTCAAATATCGTTTAGATGTTCGTGGATTCAAAGATAATAAAATTAAAGTTGATTTAGAAGGTGAAGATATTGTTATTCAAGCTGAACATAAAGAAGAAAATGATCATGAATCTGTTCAACGTTCATTTTGTCGTCGTTTAACAATTCCAAAAGATGTTAAAAAAGAATCAATTAAATGTGATTTGGATGAAAATGGTCGACTTGTCATTTTTGCTCCAAAACTTGCAATTGAAGGTTCTGCAGAAAAGCGTTCAATTCCTATTGAATTCAAAAAGAATAATGATGGAGCTGCTTCTGTTGAAAATAAGTAAATCTTTTTTTTATTGTAAAACGGGTTCTTTTTCTTGTGTTTTTGATTTTTTAATGTTTGAATAAATTATTTATTGTTTTAAATTTATTTGTGTCTTTTTGGGGGAGTGGGGAAATGGGAGATAAAGTTGTGGGAGATAAGAATTTCGTAGTTGAATACTTCTGTTATGGGTTTTTCTCTGGCATTCTTTGTTCTTCGGGTTACGGTAGTTTTGAGATTTTGTTAAATTTTTAAAGTTTTGAGGAAATAGGGGATGATTTGGAGAAGGTGTAGATAAAAAATTGCAAAACAATGCGGTTGTAATAAATAGGTTTTATTGTTGCATTTGTTATTCCTCGGAATACGGTAGTTTGATATTTAAAAAAATTCGTGTTTTTTTATAATAAAACAAAAAGAAGAAGGATCCAAAACTGATGAAAGGCTTTGATTAAAAATGTAAAAGTAATTTTTAAAAAATCTGCAGCATTTATTGCTCCCATATGGGTTATTGTAGTTTGAGTTTGTTGCAAATTTTAAAGTTGTTGATAATTGAGTTATATTCATTAAAGTCAAGAATCGTGTTTAAGATAAATTCAACCTATTTGCTTTCTTTTGTTTAGTACTCTTGCGTTGATACCACTGCTAAATCACCTAAAATTAGATGTAATTATATTGGAAAAACAAATGTAGAAAAAATTCGCGATTTTTGTCGTCATTTATCAAATATGAGCCCCTATTTTTGTTCTAAATCTTATCCTCAATTCAAAAAATAATATTATTCAAATAAATAAGTGTTTAAAAAAAAGTTGATGCTTTTTTTAGATATTCGGCAAAATAGTGCAACATCTTGCAAACGTTAGAACTTTGCAACCAGACATCCTTATCCTTTCAGGAGTGTCTCTAAAGCTGCCCAAGAGGCATTAAAAAGTCAAGCAAAAATAAAAAGTCATAAAAAAATTAAATAACTTATAAAATTTTAACAAAAATTTGTTTTTACATTATCTACAACATCGTTGAAAGTAGCCATAATATTTTCGTGCCGGGTCCATCTTGAACGTATAGTGCTTGGGGGCATGAACGTCTATTCTCAAAGAAAAAAATTGTGCGCCGCAATTTTTAATTTTTTTCAAAGATTTTATTAAAGTTCTTTTTATTACTTTTCTTTTAAATTTTAGTTTTGCTTTAGAAAATGGAAAGTGATATTTTGCCAGATGTTGAAGATGATGAGATTCAATGGAAGTTTCAAGAAACTCTTCAGTTGCTTCGTTATTTTAAAGAGTATATCTTTGATTTGTAAGTTTTTAAATACATGCAAGATTTATTAAATCATATTATTTTTTAGCCAACAAATTGCTAATAAAATGACAGGAAATGCAGAATCAAATCTGCGTCCAAAAAAGTTTTATACTTCTGAAATGTGTGAATTTGCTTTTGGAATGATTCTTGAAATCTCTAAAAAAATGCCATATTATGTTGAATTTTTCAAAGCAATTCCATATACACCACAATTGCATGCTTTTAAACTTCTTGAACAATGTGAAAAATATGTAGGTTATATTTGTTTTATGTCCTTATTAATCACCAACACTTTTATAGCACAAAACTATTAATGAATTTGGTGAAAAAACATTATTGAATGATAAATGTGAAAATATGCTTGTTGCTATGGAAAAGGGTGAATTATCTAATACTAATTCATCGTCTTCAGCAATTGAAAAAGAAGTTGTTCCAACAAACAGTTTTTTCCAATTCAAACCTTTAACATTTTCTTCAAACAAAGCTATCAATGAAAAACTAAAAATTCCATTTGATGAAAAACGAAATGTTCCATTTTTGAAAGTTCAAATTTATTTAATTGCGTCATCTTCTGTTCCTGCTGATACCTTTAAAATATCTTCTGAAGAAGATTCATTTTTCAAATGTTTATCAATTTATTTCTGTGGTGAAGAAAAATATTTTGAAGATATAAAAGATGCCATTCGACAATATTTTTTTGATAATTTTAAAAATTTGGGTAAGCTTTTTTAATTTTCTTTCTGTTTTAAAATAACAGTATTTTTCTTAGAAACTTATGACGGTATTGATTTTTCAAAAATGCAAATATTTTCTCCAGATTTTTTATCTTTTTATCAATGCCAAGATTTAAGTCCTGTACATTTTAATTTTATTTCTAAATGGCTGAATATTCGAATGATTATTTTTAGAAATACAAGGTTTGAAAAATATGGGAATTTTGATGATAAAGAATCTCCAACTTTGTTATTAAAATATGAAAAAGGATTTTATTTACCAGTTTTGACATTATTTGAATTGAATTAATTTTTGTTTCATAGTTGTTTTTTTGTTATCTGTTTTGTTTCTATTTTGAAGAAATTTTTTATTATTTTAGAAACAAATACGAAATAAATATATTTTATTATAATGATTTTGTTTGTATTACCGTAATCAATATGAACAAAAAAAATTCTAAAAAACAAGTTCTTCATTTGTATTGATAAACAAAGTTAAAATGTAAAATAACATCTTTACTCATAGTTTTAACTATTTTTTATAAGACAAAAATCTTTTTATCAATCAAAAGTTTTAAGTGTCATTAAAAAATCGAGTAATATTACAATCCCGTCCTTCATTTTTCGAACGCTATTTCATTTCATTTCGTTTCAGTTCATTTCAATTTGACGTTTCTTAGCACGAAAATTGCATTGAAAAAAAAATTTTTCTATTGTTTGTTGAAACGAACTGAAATGAAATGAAATGAAATGAAAAAGCGTTCGAAAAATGAAGGACGGGATTGTAGCTTAAAAAGAATTTATTTATGTATAAGGATAAAAATCATTGTATGAAACATTTTTTAACAAATATAATACATTTAATGAATCACAAATTCTTCATCATTAAAAAGCGGTTCAGAATGAATAATTTTATAAAATTCATCATTGTTCTTATCCATTTGCATTCGACAAAGCAGAATTTCTTTAATTTTTTCATTTCCAATTTTATAATCAGATTCTTTTTGAGCAATTAATCCTTTTGCAAGTTCTTTATCACGTTTTGGTTGTTGACAACGAGCAATTGTTAAATGTGGATTAAATTCTGGATGATCATTGATAACTGTTAATTCATTGGAATTAAATGCATCCAAAATTGATTCTAAACTTGTACAATGTTAATTTTTGAAATACTGTAAAAAATAAAATAAATTACTTTGTAATATTCTTAAAGGTTCAACAGATTCTTTTTTGCAATCACCAAATAATACTCCTGAACCAAATGATGAAATTCCATGAAATTCAGAAATTAATTCATTTGTAGTTTTTCGATATTCTTTTGCTGCTTCTTTCATTGCTTCAGTTGCTCTTAAAAAATATATTTATTTATCGCAAATCAACTACAGTAATCTCTAAAAAAAACATACTTTGGAATTTCATCTTCTTCCAGTTTTCCCACCATCAAAGTTATATGCAAAGCTGTTAATGGAGTCAATTTTGTTAAAAATCTTTTATCAAATTCAACCAATTTCTTTTGAACTTCGTCAATTCTTGATACAATAAGTGGATTCTGAATTCGAAATGCAACAAAAATATTTGGCCATATTCTCTTTGGTTTTTTGTTTACAGTTGTTGTAACATTTTCTGTGGTTATTGTAATTTCTGTGACATCCATTGCTGCTGAAAGCTTTCTTTTTTGAGCAGCTTTCAATAAATTTAAAGTTGAATTTAAACTTGTTTTAAGAACTGTTGCAGATTCATTCATTGATTTTGAAAGCATATATTCTTAAAAATACAAATAATATTTGTTATAATATTTTATTGGAACACAACTAATTTCTTTTCCCAAAATAACAAATTGGCACAGACTACCGTAATTTAATTTTTCAATTTAAGAAACAACACCAAATTTCAACAATAATAAATTTATTAAACTCTTTTTTAAAAAAAATGCAACAACAATCAACAATAAATTAAGACCAAACGTCTTCAATATATCGTTCTTTTTCTTTTAATTCTTTAAGCAAGACATTTGCTTCTTCCGAAGTTTTTCCAAGATGTGTTTGAAATAATTCAATAAAACATGCCCATAAATCTTTTGATAATCCTTTTCCATCACCACACGCAAAGATTAAAGCTTGTGGAGTTGATTCATTCATAATACAATCAACAATTTCTTTTCCACGTTCACGTAAACCATCTTGAACATATTTTGGATGAGCTGTATAATCTTCTTTTGGTTGAGATTCACAAAGAATAAGATCAGTAATAATTCCTTCACGATTTAAAGATTCAAGTTCATCTCTAAAAAATAGTTACAAAAACTTAGGAAAATAAATAAAATGAATTTTACCGAAAAATAAATTCTTTTTCTAAATCTCTTGTTCCATAAAATAGATATCTTTTAGGAGTTGCTTCAGATTGTCCATTCTTAATTTTTTCAGCTAATATTTTTTGAAAGAATGATGCAAATGGCGCAACACCAGTTCCAGGACCAATAAGAATAAGTGGAATATCAAGAATAGATAAATTTGGAGAAGAAATTGGTGGAAGACGAAATTTTGATGGTTCTTTAAGCATAACTTGAATTTTGTCACCAATTTGAAGAGATCTCATCCATTCTGAGCAGATACCGTAATGTGGAAACTGAATACCATTAACAGCAGAAAAATTTAGTAAAGAATAAACAAATCGAATACGTCGTCCTTGCCGAGATTGATGTGATGAAACACTATACGGCCGAGGAATAAGACGTGGAAGAAGTTCTAAAAAATAAAATAAAGAAAATAAATATGTTAAAAGTTAAAGCACAAACCAATAAGTCTATCAATTGGCGGATTTGATGATGGAAAAGCAATCATAAAATCAACAATACTAATTGCAGCTTGTCGAACAAATGTCGTAAATTCTGTAACACCTTGAGCGGAACAAAGTTCTAATAATCTTCTCTTTTCTTTTTCATCTTTTGCATATTCTGCAAAAACTCTTAACAATGGCCTTCCAGGTGCCCGTCGAATGTCCAAACAATATGTTAATAAATACCGTAATGAGCATGGATTTGGGATAAAAGCTGGAACTTTTGGATCACGTTTTTGAGAATTTTGATCAACAGAAAGTTTTAGTTGATTATCAGCAACAGAATAAAGTCCCAAACGATGCAACATAAAATCAACTTCTTTTTGTGAATTTGGAAAAATGAAATAAACAGAATCTCCTGCATCGTAATCTTTCATAAATGCATCAACATTTCCTGATTCACCAATAATTGAAATTTCAATAAGTCTTTTTGGTTTTGGCATAATATCTTCTAGCGAAATTTCAGCAACCGAAACAACTCGAGCATCAACTGGTAAAGTATGCTGGCCAGGAAAGCGATTACCATTTTGCCATTGTATGGAAGTTGGATTCTGAAAAGAGTTTGTTTTAAAGTAATTAAAATGGCAGTTATGAAAATATGTAACAGTTTAATCAAACACAAAAGCTTACAAACTTTTCATGGGTTACAGAAGTTAAAATAAAACTTTGAGGAGCAACAGGAATCCGTAAATTTGAATCATTTTTCAGAGTTTCAGAGCCTAAAAAATTATTTTCAATAAAGTAATAAAAATTTGTTTAATTGAATAAAACGTAATGTTTTTTGTTTTTGAATGTTAGGAACAAAAACAAACCTTGAACAAGAGACACTTCATTCTCAGGAAAAACTTTTGGTTCAATTCCAAGATACGGTAGCAGGCTAATTGCTTCCTCTCCATTCATTGTTACAGAATCTAAATCATTTATAATAGAATCCATTTTTAAATATTCAACATTGGAATCTATTATTTCATTATCACTCAATTTTTGTTCGACATTGCATTTGCATTCAAAACGTTTTGCCAAATACTGATATAATTTTTCTAACCTGAAACTTTTTTATTACTGTATTCTTTTTTACATTTAAAAATCTTTTTAAATTGTTGGTTGTTACAACAAAAGCCCAATTTTGATGAAACAGATATAATAAATATTTTCCCAAACTGACCAGGGTTCAACGGCTAATTCAAGGCTATAAAAAAGATTACGGTAATTTGTTAAAGCTTATCATAGATATAAACAAACCCAATTTGATCATCTGCTTCACCCCTTGGTAAAATTTGTTTGGCACCTAAAGCAAGAAATTGTTTTTCAAGTTTACGTGGTGAACCTTGAAACGTTGAATAATTTGAATCTCCAAGGCCTTAAATTTAAATATTTTTGAAGGGATTACATTAATCTAAAAAAAAACCCAATAATGCAAATTCCATTGAACTTAAATAATCGGCTGGTAAATCTTTTTTATGAATTTTACGAAAAAATTTATGAGCATTTTCTGGTGGATCTCCGTCACCTGTGGAACTTACAACAACAATTACAAATTTTTCATTTTCAATAAAAAACTAAAACTGTTCATTTTTTGTGTAAAACTTAAAGTTTAATTGTGGGTTTAAGTCTTAAACCCACAATTTTTTTTACCTCTTTATCAATATCTTTCATAATACAAAGTTTTGGATCTAAACCCATATCAATACATTTTGAATAAATTTGATCTGCAATAGATTCAGATTGTCCAGTTTGGGATCCATATAGGATTAAAAAATCTTTATTTAATTGCATTTTTTTGAAATTAAAACAATGCATACTAAACACAATTTGCAATTTCTTTTTCTTCCTTTTTATGTGCAAATTAAATCAATAAATTATCTTTTTTAACAGAACCGAAAGTTAATTTCCACTTTGGTTATTTTTGGATGGTCATCGTTTCAATCGGGAACTGAAATGCAATAATGCTTGCACTTTGCAAGTAAAAAAATAAAAACGCGCGAAAATGCAAATCTGTATTTTTTTTTCTATGGTTCTTCTTTCAAATTTTTTCTGCTTCCATTCTTTAAACATTTTCTTTAAATCTTAAAATAATGGAAGATTCTGTCAATGAACATTATTCTACCGATAATGAAAGTGGTAAAGAAAATTCAAATTCACCAATTCAAAAACGACCAAAACGAACAGCAGCAACAAGAAAAGAAGAAGAACCAAAACGTCGAGAATTACCAAGGCGTACCGCTGCTTCAAGAACAACAACAGAAGAGCCAGAAGAAATTGGAAGAAAAAGATCCACAAGATCTGCATCAACTGATACATCAACAACAGAAATTTATCATCCAAGTTTTGTATCTTCAAAATCAAGGAATCAAACATCCTCATCTCGTGAATCTTCAAATGAACCAAAATTTGAACATTCTACTTCATCATCCGCTTCATCAAATGCTGGAAGTGAACATTCTTCTTCGTCAAAATCATCTGGAAAACGTCGAACAAGAAAACGTTCTTTGGCAATTGTTGAAGAAGATGTTGTTGATAAAGTTTGTCCCTTTTTTTAATTTTTGCTTAATTAATACTTTTTTTAGCTTGCCGAAGATTTAGCAACAATTTGGTTTGAATGTGAGGATGCAACTCCTATTGGTCCTGAAATGGTAGATATTTCTTCCGATGAGGATGAAGAAGATGAACAAATTGCTCAACCTCGCTTTGCAATCCTTGATACAACTGTTCGTGAACCTCCAATTGTTCCGTAAGTTTTTTAAAAGTTAAACAAATATTTTGGATATCATTTTTTAGTGATAAAACTACTGGAGATTATGAAGTTGAAAGAGTATTACTTATTCGACATGTTGATAAAGTTTCATATTATTTATTGAAATGGAAAGATTATCCTCTGTATCAAATGACATGGGTTAAAAAGAAGCACCTTCATTCATGTGATAAAGTTGTAAGTATTTCTATCTATTGTAATCCTTTTGTAAAACTTTAGATATCATTTTTAGTTAAAAGCATACGAAGATCGCTTAGCAATATGTAAATCAATATACAATTCTTTACCTAATAAAAATGAATATCTTGGTTATGAAGATAATTATATTTCTTCAATTATTACCCCTGCATTTATTGAACAGAATTTATTTGAAGTTTCAATTTATCCATTTATGATTGATAATAGCTTTGCTCCATTATTTGTTGAAAATTGGACTCGTATTTCTGATGTATTACCAAAAGATTTTGTTGTAAGTTTTTTTTGAATTTTAAAACAAAGATTTGATGATTACGATATTTCAGTGGACTGCTCAATGTTTATTCTCTTATGCAACATCCGTAGAAATTGAAAAGTTTGATGAAACAACTCCAACAAAAATGTGTAATTGTGAAAAATGTGATGTAAATAAATGTACATGTTTAAATGTAAGTTTTTTTTATTTTTAATTCAACAAATATAATAAATTTTTTTTAGTCAAAATTAACTGCACAAGGCAAAGTTAGAGCTTCATGTTCAAATTATATGTAAGTAATACCGTAAACAATTGCTTGTAATTATATTTCTATTTTAGTGAAGAATGTTCTAAGCGATGTGCATGCAATACAAACAGTATGATTAAATGTCCATCAAAAGCTTTTCGTGTAAGTTTTTTATAGTTTTCTTTTTATGTTACATAAATTATGTATCTCTTTAATTACCACTGTTTTTAGCGTGGTCGTATAATTCCGCTAATGTTATTTAGAACACCAAAATGTGGTTGGAGTGTTCGAACAATGGCATATATTCCTGAACGAAAGTTGTAAGTATTTTTACAGTATTCTTTTCTTTTGTGTGATTATTTTTATGTATCTTTTTCAGTGTAATGGAATACGTTGGCTTAATAAAAAGATTTGAAGAATGCGATGAAATCGCAGATCAAACATATTTATTTAATTGTGATCTTGAAGATGGAACAATCAAATATGTAATTGACGCAACTGACTACGGCAATGAAAGTCGATTGTAAGTTTTTTTGAGTTTTATACAACAAAGTTTTTGATTACGGTTTTTATAGCATTAATCATAATTGTAATCCAAATCTTCATGCATTTTCTGTTCTTGGATATGAGAGTGATCCTGCACTTACAAGAATTGTATTCTTTTCAAATCGTGATATTCAAGCTGGAGAAGAATTAACATTCGATTATTTTACTGGTCATGATGTTGATTTAGAAACTGTGAACCCAAAAGAAAAACGGGCATGTCGTTGTGGAGCTGAAAATTGCCGAAAGTATTTGTTTTAATTTTTATATATGCACTGTATTTATATGAACATTTTTTTATTTTGTATAATTTTTATTTGCATTTTTGAAAATAAAAAAATTTGTATTTAATTTTTATGGATATCTTGCACCAAGATAATGCCAAATTACTCCAGTTTGAGGATCGATACAATGAATTTTGTATTCTGCACATCGATATAAATATATTGGAACTTTGAGAATTACTGGATTAAAACAATAGATCTTTGCCCAGTCATCGTGCAAATCACAAAAAAATTGATGTTCTCTTATATAAATATGCTTGCTTAGCTAAAATATATAAGTTTTTATGTAAATTCAGAGAAATCAAAAATTACCTTCTCTTTAAAGGGTTCTGGTTTTGCGGGTAATGGTTCATCAGGACAAAATGATTGATATCTTGGACAAAATTCTATTGCAACTTCTGAATATTTTCCCAGACGTGTTGGATCCGGACAAACATATCGAAATCTTTCACGATGTTTTGCACAATATTTTGCAGGATCAGCAGGTTTTGGAGGTTCAACAATCAATAAAGTCTTTTTACAGCCATCTCTAAAAGCTTGACAAAATGCTTGTGTTTCAGTTAAAGCATTTTTTGGTGGAGCTCGAAAACAAATTGCTGTAAATTCTTGAAGCAAACTATTACAACCTAAAAAAATAATTTTTTATAAAATTTGGAAAATATACTGTAGCAATGGCAGGGATTTTTTTCTAAGCAAAAAATTCTAAATAAGTAATTATTATCATAATGTTTTTAGACGTGTTTTTTTAAAACACGTTTTATTGAATATTTTTCACGTTCTATTTTTTTAGAGACTAATAGAAATTTTTTACAGTTTATTTTTTTTATTTTTGTTTGCAATTTTAATTTGAAAATTCACAAATATTTGTTTAAAAAAATAAGCATGAAAATGAATTCCAATAAATATATTTCCAAAAATAACATTAGCTTTTTAAAATTTAAAAAACATTCATTTTATAAATTTTAAAAAATTATATTAAAAACACAGAATACTGTATTTTAATTTAAAAATTTTCTACAAATTTATGCTCCTTACTTTCATCTTCATCTTCAACAGCAGCAACAGAAAATTTAACAAAAATAAGAAATGCAAAAATATAATACATCCTAATAATAATCACGTTTCTTCATTAAATAACGTAAAAGAAAAAGATTGCGGTAATCAGTGGCGTAAAAACCAGTTTCAAAATTTTTTGTTTATTTTAAAAAAAGTTGTTGAAAATCAATAAAAAAAAGAGTTGAAAGATTATGAACAAATTTAATGAAAGGTTTTTTAATTTAAAAATATGTGCTTTTTATTCAGCAAAGTTTAGCCAGATCTTCTAACACACCATCTTCGATATTTTTCACATCCTTGCCTTACATTATAGCTTTGAAGGGCAAATGGATTATTACAATATGTTATCGCAAATGAACGATATTGTGTGCATGCACGTTGCCGTTGACTTAATGCTTCACTAATTGGATTTGTTCGTGGCCTTTCTGTTGGTAATATTGGCTTTTCTGGAACTGGAACATGACATCGTTCAGAATATATTGGACAAAATACTGCTGCTCTTTGTCCAAATCGAAATGGGTCTAAAATATAGGGGTTTTTTTAAAGCTTGTACTTGACTTTAGAATTATCCGGATTCGTGCCATTAATTTTTAGACTTTTATTTTGACCTTGAAAACTAGTTTTTTGGTTCAAGGTGTCAAAGAATGATTGATAACATTATTAAAATAATTTAAAAAAATCTTTTTTTTTTTAAAACTAAAGCTTTTTTAAATTTCAAAATTATTATGAAATTAATTTTTTATAATAATTTTCCGCTATAAAATTCACAAAAATTTAAAAAAAAAAATCTTACCTGGACAAACATACAAAAATCTTTGCTTATATTCTTTACAAAATTCTGTATAATCTTTTTTAGGTTGGGGCGGAATTCTAACTTGTTCATTCTCTGATATCCTTTCCGATGGAGGAGTTGATTCAGTTGTATCTAAATCATTTTTTGGTTTTCTTGTTGCAGCTTGATCCGGTTCACCTTTTGGAATTCGAAAGCATACATTTTCATATGCGGCACAAAATTCATTATTTTCCATTGCTAATTTATCTCTTGTACATGTATTTCGATATTCTAAACGTAATTCTCGACATGCTGTTTCATCTTTTTCTTTATCAGCTCTTCGACTTCTTGTTATCGTTTTTGTACCATATGTTCGATGATGTTGATGGCAATATGGTAAATCTGGATTCCTTGAACATGCAACTGCTTCCACAGAATTCTCCAATGATAGTGGTAAACAATTTAATAAACCTTTAACAAAAAATTTTTTTACAATTTTAATACAGTTATACCTAATATCTTGAGGTTGCGTCTGGTTAAAATTAAAAAAAAAACTAAAAAATTACAGAACCCTCAAAAACTTTTACTTTTATTTTTGTTTAAAAAATGTAGTTCAGCAGAAAAATATTTTAAGCAAAATTTCCTAAATTTTCGAAACAAAAAAACTTACTAATAAAACAAAAAATCAACAAAAATTTCAACATTTTTTAAAAAACTATTTTAGTTTCCTTTTTCGAAATAAAAACAAATCAATTTTGAAAACTGAAAGCAGCCTTCAGGAGGTTGTATAAAAATTAGTAAGAAAAAAAGAATTCCTCGTTTTTGCTATTTCCAAAAAAATAAATGTGTTTAAAAAAAGAAGATGTAAAACGGGTTACGCGATCATCCGCGTAAGAACCAGTTTTGGTTATGTTCAAAATTAAATTTAACATTGATCAACACTTGAAAAAAATATCAAAGAAAGAAAAACCGCGAATTTTCTTTTTTTTTATTGGTTCCAATCATTATTAATTGTTTTAAACGGAGAGGACAAAAAAGGGATTAAAAGAATGATATTCCGAAAACTTTGGATTTTGTTTGCAGCGATTTTTTGCATAAATCAGGTGCAACCTCAAGGTATTGGATATAATGGACATTATTATGGAGCAAATCAGGTATTACATTTATAGGAAGGATTATATATTCAACAGATTAAAATTTTTTAACAAATGGATTAAAGATTAACAATGATAATTCAAGGCCGATGTTTCGTTTTTTTTTTTGAAAAGACATTCATACTTTTTACTTCAGAGATTTTAAAATTAGCCAATTTTTTCTGAAAAATATTAAATTAATATTATTAATTTTGTTAAAAATAAGTTTAATTTGTTTAACTATGTTAAATTTTTAAACATTTTGTTATGGCATTGTTTAAAAATAATTTGTTAAATTATTCAAGACATCGGTTAGCGCCAATTTTGTGTGTTTAAAATTTTTAAAAAAAGTCCATTTTATACTTCTTTTGTTGTTTATTTGTTTTAAAAATTATTTAACATTTATAATCTTTTATTTAGCGACCATAAAGCATGAGATAAAAACAATCACATAATCACAAGGAAATTCTTTATCAAATTATTTTTAGGTTTCAATTAAACGTAATCAAGTTCCACCCAGAGAGCAATGGCCTGAACCATTAGTTGATCCAAGAAGTTCAACTTTAAGGTGATTTATTATTTAAAACTGTTTTTTATTTAACAACATTTTTAAGGCCACATTTGTGCCAATTTAATCCATTTATTAGAAAATGTATGGATCCCAATAATTATTGTCCTGGAAGATGCATGAATTTTAATTATGTTTTTAATTCAAGATATGATTGTCGATGTTTAGTTATTTAAAAAACATTTTTGATAATAGCTATAATAATAATAGGCAGTTTTTCAAAAAGATGCAATAAATGTACAGAAATAAAGATTTTTATTACAACAAAAATTTTGCAAGCAAAGATTGTTACAGAGACAAAAATCGAGCTCAAACAAAATTTTTGTAGATGAGATTCTTTTTCAAAATATGTTTTTAAGCAACAATATTCTAAAACGGCAAAGTTTTTTCGAGAAAAGGTTTTACAGTAGCTTCTTTTGTGTTGGCAAAATGTTGCAGAATGCAAACACGCATTTTAGCGTTGTATTTTTTCACCCAATTTTTTGCAGCTTATTTTTTTACAACGTTTAATTTTTGTCGATTATTTTTGACGCCCCTATTTTTCGAGCATTATTACAGCGTATTATTGTTGATTATTTAGTATAATATTTTTTTAAATAATAATAAACATATTTTGAAAAATGGGTGGTTTAAAGATGTCACAAAATAGAAAATTTCGTTTATATTTCCCTCGTCCAATAACAGCTGAAGATAAATTTTTCCCTCAACAAATACTGTCCCAATATGTCAATTATTCCATTCCATCAACGATAGAAGGTTCAACATGTGAAGTTCCAACAAAAGAAAATGAAAGTTTAGCATCGGCGGCAGAAAGGGTAAGCAAATTTTTTTAAAAAGTGCGCAAAAAAATGCCATTTGCGCATTTTTTTTACCGTAGTTGCATTTATATTTTGCCCGTACTTATTTATTTTTTTCTTTTTCAGATACGTGAATTATTTTTTACTCGTACCGAATTAATCTCCCGTTCTTTATCTGGTTCATATATTATTACTCGTGAAGAAGCTCTTGACGATCTCCGTGAACAATATGATACAACAAAAGATTCAACGCTTGAAGCACTTTTACATTTTCCATGGAATATATTGCCTGTAAGATTTCGAAAAGTTATCAATCGCTCTCGTGCAAAAGTTCGTTCTTTTACACAAGCAGAAATTCGTCTTGAAAATGAAACTGGTATCTATTTTTATTACTTTAATTTTTTATCACGTGATAACAGCCTTCCTTCATTCACTCGATACTCTTATGTTCTTGCAATTGAATCAACAGAAAAGTAAGTTTTAAATACATTAAAGATTCTTAATGAAATATCTTTTTAGAGGTGGATTTCTTCAAGCTTATTTTGCTCTTACTTGTCCTTCAATCGATGATCCAAGTGTTTTGATATTTACTGATAATGTTGTTAAAGGCGTCTGTCATTGGATTCATTCTAAAAAGGATGCGAATGTTAAAGTTCCATTAAGTTGTGTACCAAGCAGTTATTACACTGTCTTAGAAGATGTTCGAAAGCATCCTGTTGTTCAAGATTTATCAAATGTTAGTTTCTGGAATTTAAATTTCCATGTTTAAATTTATCGTTTTAGAGTTGGTCAAAATTTGAAAGAACAAATAAAGCTAAGCATCTTTATGAAGATGTTGGAATTGTGGCATACATGGTTTGTTATTGGCTTTCACATGGCATCAAAGATATTCGTTTCGTGGACATTGGATGTGGGAATGGTGTTGTTTCTTACCTTTTGAATTCAATATACAGTAATCATGTGAAAGGAATTGGGTATGATGTTAAAGCAAGAAAAATTTGGGAATATTATAAATCAAAAGGAAATGATATTTTGAAATGTCAAGCTATAAGTCCAAACTTTCCATCACTTGTTCAACCATTCCCAGATGAAACAAATTATATTATTGGCGTATGTTTTTGTTTTTTATTTTTCATAATTATTTATCTTTTCTTTTTTAGATTCATACTGATGAAATGACTCCATGGATTCCCTTGATTGCTATGAAGTAAGTTTTTACTATTAAAAATATTAATTTATAAAAGGTTTTTTAAAATATGTGAAATTACAGTATACTTTTTTAGGCGTAAATGCAACTTCTTTTTACTTCCTTGTTGCCCCTTTGATTTCTTTGGTCGATATGTAAAACGTAATCAACATAATGGTGATAATAAATGGGAATATTTTAATCATATTGTATCGCTAGCTCAAACTCTTGGTTTTGATGTTAAAATTGATGTACTTAAAATTCCGTCAGAAAAGAAGGTATATCTTCAGTGTTAAAGGAAATCTCTAAAATTAACCCTTTTAGACTGCAATTATTGGAACTATTCCATCATCTGGTAAATTACTTTGTGATTATGATTCTGATTGGGAAGATGTTGTTAAAAAAATTATGGAACCATCATTTAAAGCCAATAATTATCGAGGCTTTCAACCACGTGTTTCTGAAATTGCTGTTAAAAATTGCACACAACTTCCAATTGAAGTTCGAAATTCCATTAATCAAAGTATCATTGATATTTTGCAAAGTTCTGCTGATCCGTAAGTTTATTATTATTACAGTAATCTCATTCATATTTTTTACAGTGAAGTTGGTGTTGCTCTCAAAGATATTGTTTCCAAATTATCTGATGAACAAAAAAATTATTTAAAATCTCAAAACGGCGGCATTCAAACGTTTATCAAAAATCATCGAAGAAATTTTCGTCTTCAGTCAACTATGGTTTATCTCCAACCTGCTTCGCTGAACGTTACAAAAGAATAAAATTGCTGAAGGTGAACTTTTTTTTGCTTCGGATTGTTTTTGTTTGTTAGGTTTTAGTTGTAGTTGGGTTTAATAAACTTATTACATAGATTAGGATTTTAATGTATAGCCTTATTTAAATTATTTACATGATTAATACATAATCAAAATATTTCTTGTGCCTATAATTTAATATATTTTTTAAAAAATGATAAGATTGGTTTATACTGATATTTAAAAGAACAAGCTAAATGTTACATTTGTTAATTTTTATACAACATCTGGCCTATAATTTTTTTCAAGCCATAACAAATCTTTATCAACATCTTTTTCATTATTATTATCTATAGTTAAAAATACCATAAAATCTCCAAAACTTTCTGCTGCTTCCATTTTTGTTCCTTCTTCAATAAGCCAATCATACCCAATTTTTGAAGTTATTGGAGAATCAGAAGGAATTCCCATTTTACTTTGTAATGTTCCTTTAATGAAAGGATACCAAAGATATCGTCGATGAAATTTTGGCCTATTTAAATCTTGTTTTACAGGATATTTCGGATCAAGATGGCACATTAGCAGAGCTGTTTCTTGTGATATTCCAGCTCCATAATAGCTTACCCTTGCACCTCTTGCACCATTGATACGATAGCCGACTTCAGTCAAAAGATATTCAGATGTATTTGGTTTTAGCTAAAATTAATGGAGGAGTGTTACGGTAGTCAATCAAAGATAATTCATACTTGAAAACCTTGAACACAAAAGATATGTGGAGCTGGAGGATTAAGTTTTTTTGCAACATCAATTGCAAAATCTGCAAGTTTTGGAAATTCTTCTTCACATTGTTCTAATGAAAATCCATTGAATGGCATCGGATAACCTTGAATTGAATGATAGAAATGGGATAAATATCAAGTTTAAATCTTTACCAGTTTTTAAATGTTCACTATTTGTCATTCCACGTTTGCAAACAATATTCAAAAATGGTTTACAATTTCCATTTTCCAAAAGTACACATGAAACCCAAAATTCTGCTACATCTTTTCCTTTAACGCATTCTTCCATTAAATAAATACTTTTTTCTTTTTTATTTATTTCATCTTTTATAAATTGATGCAATTCAGATTCATCATTTATCCGTCCACCACCTCCAGAACCGCAGCCCGAAATTGGTTTACGAAAAATTGGAAAAGTTTTAATTCTTTTTATTATTTTTTTGACTTCATTTTCTGCTGATTGCACATTTTTGGAATCAAAAATTGCAAATTTCATTGTTGGAATTCCTTTTTCTTCTGCAATTTTTTTTAAAACTGATTTATCTCGAAGATATTCCAATTCATGACTTCTTGGGCCTAAAAATAGAAAATCTAATATAAGTGCATTAATACAGTAACACAGGATTGCTACAAACGATTTACCAGGTATACTATACTTTTCTCGCAATTTGCATATCGGTTCAATCATAAATTCTTCAGTTTCAAGTAAACAAATTTTTTCTTTGGGCAAAACCTTTAAAATTTTTGCAAGTATTTCTTCGACTTCTGGAATTTCAACAGAATTTGTATCAACATAAACTCTATTCGATTCAGTGTAATCCGGCTAAAATCACAAACATATTATTTTATGTTAAAAACAAAATTATACTTTAAACCAAAAAATTGCATCAAAATATTTTTCATATCCTTCAAATAATTTTTCTCGAATTTGTTCAGCAAAAATTCCAATTAAACCAACATCTTTTGGCTTTTGAAAATCTGGGAGATGAGTATAAAATGGATATTTCCATTTTAAAAGGATTACAGTTAGCCGTTTTGAAGATAATGGGGATATTTGTGATAAAATTTCAGCAGTTTCTGTCATTTTACAAGTTGTTGAAGTTCACTGACATCAAAGTCACGTTAAAATAATTAATGAAAGAAGCACATTTTTCTTTGCATTTTTTGTCTTCTTTTAAATATGAATCCAAACAGCAATAATTTGTGCGTTCTTTGAATTTTTATGTTCTATTTTTTTGAACATAAAACAAAAAAGCAATGTTTTTTGATGCAAAAAAAAATTAAGAAAAACATTGTTGTGTATTTTAAAGATGTAATTTAAATATCATCAAAAAAATATATCGTAATCATAAAAAATAAAATAGAAAATATTTAATAAAATTTTATTTAAAAACATTTTCTTCAAAAGGAAAACATAACAATTACAAAACAGAAAAAATATAATTATTACATCATAGACAAAATTGGAGAAAATTTATCACCTTCTTTTTTCATTAAAAATGTGAAAATGTTTGCAGTTTCATCATTCCAATTACCGTATCTTTCCCAATTTCCATCAACAAAAACACCAATTCGACATTCAAAAAAGTCAGATAAAGCTTGCAAATGATATTTTGTTAAATCATCAGCCAAAAGAATTTTAATAGTTTCTTGATCAGAAATTGAAGAAAAATCTTTTCCATAATAATCTCTACCTATAAAAAAAAGAAAATAAGGTACAGTAATTTAAAAAATCATAACAAACCCATTTTTTCCAAATTTTTAAAAAAATAATTTTCAAGAAAATTCTTTTTAATTTCTAATGCATTTGTTACTGTACCAGTAAGGAAAAGCGAAAAACATGAATATCCAGTTCTTTCAGCACTTGAAACATGATAGATTACATTTGGAATTGATGCTGGTCCAACGTTTGTAACAATAATTTCACCCCAAAATTTATGCGATGATACTTTGATTGCTTGTGAAAAAGTTATTCCCAATTTTTCACAACATTTTTTTGTATCCCCAGATGACGGGTAATAAAATTCGACATTTGTGGAACAATTTGATAGAGCATACCTAAAATTTTAATTGAAACAATAGGAAAGTACTGTATACAAAACATACGTTTGAATTTTTGGAAGAGATGCATTAGCATCAGAAACTTCTGCCATTGGTTTATTTTGTTCTTCTAATGTTTCAGCACGTGAATTTGAAGTTGATGGAAACGGTTCAGGAGTAATAGAATCATCACAAAATGCATTTCCATTATCACCGTCTTCAACATTTGCAGATAATTCAGGATCTTGTCTAAAAATAATTAAATTATCACGTTTTTACTATCTGATAAAAACGTACTCAATTTTTGTTACTGATTTTCGAGTCCTTTTACTAATCCCATGTTCTGCAACTGTTGAAATATCTTTATTATTTGGACGCTTCTTTCCTTTTTTAAATAATGTTGTTTGTTGTTCACGAATTTCTTTCAAGTTTCTTGGTTTACAAATATGTTCGCCATCAGGTGGGACAGAAATAATCGGAATATCATCATCACTTCTTGTAGCATATAAAGATTTTTTCAATTTATGACAACCAAGACAAATGATTTTTCTTCCACCATTACGATATTCATATGCACGTTCTTTATCATTTGAAGCATAAACAATAATTCGCATTTTTTCATGTCCCGTTGCATCAAAACCCCATTCCCATTGATTTGATGGAATTTTAATATGATTTGACGAAGAAACGGGAATTGGAGCTTTTGTTGATGCAACTTGTGCTGATGATGCTTCAGTTGATGAAAACTGTGTTGTTGAAGGAGCAAAACTAAAAAATATATAAAATGTTGAAAATTATTGTAAAAAAAACTTACTTTTTAGTATTATTTTCATGTACTTTTTGAACATTTGAATTCAGTGAAGACATTCGACTTGCACTTCTTTGCTTATTTCCAGATAATGAACCAGCTGATCTTCCAGGAATCTTATTTTTTGCACCATATTTATTTTGTGCTTCTTGAATTTCAACAAGTGGAATCGGAGCACATTCATGTTTGATACTAACCAAAAAGTTACCATTTTCATTCTTTTTAGCTTTTCCTATTAAACAATTTACACATTTCCATTCTTTGCCTTCAATTACAGTATATTCTCTTGCCAATGTTCGATCTTCTTCTCTAACAATCAAAAGTTTTTTCATTTCTCCATTTTCATTAAATCCGTAATTGGCATACATACAATCAACTTCACGAAATTCATTTATATCTGATGTTGACATTGAAGTTGATGGCATTGATGAAATATTTGAAAATGGAAACCATGTTGAAGAAGATCCCCGACTATTATTTTTATCAGTAAAAAATGGAGTTTCACCGTGAAGTGGAAATGAGGGTGGATTAAAAGATTCTGGATGATCTTCAAAATCTGATACCTTTTCGGGTTCAAGCACCGCAATTTCATCTTCATCCCTATAAAATATTTATATATTAATAAAGTGTAAAAAATTTCATACGTTTCTGCTTTTTGATTCATTGATTCAGCATAAGAATTTTCATTTTCCTTTTGATCCAATAATCGACGTTTCTCTAATCGAAGTTTTCGTTCTTCAACTTGTTCTTGATGGCTTTTTACTGGAGTACTTTCAGGAGATGAATCATCAAATGGAGTTCGAATTCTACGATAAGTTGAAGCTTTAGCTTTACCAGAATTTGAACGTGGCAATGGTGAAGGACTAAAAAATCGTTAACATATATTATCCACTTTTAGCAACACACAATGAAACAAAAAATTGACTTACGTTAAATTAACAATGATAGGAGACGAAGATCGACTAGTATTTGGTTCCTTTTTCTTTGAAGCAAAAGATTTTGTTTTCTTTGGAGAATCAAGTCCAAGAATAATTGGTGAAGAAGATGATGATGTTGAAGGTTTAGAAGATTTCGGAATTGCTTTAAGTTTATTACAAGATTTTGTATCATTACTAGAAGCTGATGAAGCTCGCTTTCTTTGAGATTCTTTAAATTTTTTTCCTAATTCTTTTTGCTCTTCTTCACATATATCTTTAGAAATTTTAGTACAATCATGAAATTTTGGAGCTGCTAATTTATCATTCATAAGCTCAGCACAATTCTTTAATCGTCGATTATTCAAACATCCAACACAAAAATATCTTTCTCCATTGTTAGAGTCTTTATCAAAATATCTAACAAATGTACTATCTTTTTTATCAGTAAGAATAATTCGAGTTTTTCCTTCACTTTTTGGATCATAACCAAATTTCCATTCAGATTCTGGTACAGAATAATATTTTTCACTGAAATTTAACAACTTGTAATCAATTTTGGTGGCAAACAGTTTAAACTGATAATAATAAATTGAAAAAAAGTGTAATAAAAGCATTAAATGGTTTTTGTTCATGCGATAAAACAAACACAAAGCATTTCATCAATTTATCAAACTTATACTCAAAAAAAGAACTTACTCTGATGTTGTAGGTTTAGCATCATTATTTTGAGCCATTTTTAACCAAAAATTCCAATGTAAATAGCGTAGAAAGTTGGGTTTAATTGATTTATAGTTTAATAGTTTCTGCAAAAGCTTTTTTTAATTACTGTTAAAAATTGCTAAATGTTCAACATTGAAAAACAAGCTTTTGGCATTCGGTCACAAAAAAAAGTTGGACCTGCTGTGCAAAAAGTTAAACTTTTTCTTATTTTTGCTCGCTGTTGATCTTGATCTAATATTTTCCCTCCTTTCTTGGTAGAAAAAAAAGAAAGCCAACGGGTTTAAATTTTTAAATGAGAAAAGATTATAAAATTTTTGTAAAAAAAAAAGAAGTTTGCGAAAAAGATTTTAAAAGTGTGGTAATCGGATTTTGAAGGTGGGTGGTCTTATTTGAACAGGCAACAAAAAAATAAAAGAAAGAAGAAAATGTCAATCTTGCAATATCCTAAACAATTCTCTTTCTTTCGTGCCCCAATAGACTTTGGTGGATACAAAGGGATAATAAAACTTTAAAGGGTAATCAAAAACAAATATTTACATTCAATAAAAAAATAAGACGAACGACTTTTTTATTTACATTCGCAGGCAGTAAGGTGCCATGCCGTTCTCATCGATCAGTTGCCTATATAATTAGTTGCGGCATCCTTTTCCTAATATAAAAGCGCCGTCTCGTAAAAAAGGATTTACTCCTAAATGCCGCGGAGAAAAAATAATGCAGATTTTTTGACAAAAAAACAGCAAACAGGATGACAATCCTAAACCGTTAAGTAAACGTTTCTACTTTTTTACACCTTTAAAACTCCCAATGAATGCCACAAATTGCATTGACAGAAAGAAAAAGATGGCCAATTATAAAACTGACATTTGATTGCGCAATCTTAAGGATAGACAGGGGCCTGGGGCCTGAAATTTGGGCCCCGTCCATCCTTACGCAATCTCATTAATTCTCTTCAATTGCTATTATTGTTGCAAAAAAACAAATGATTGATTATTTTTGGTCAATTTGTAAGGTGATATATAAAACAGGTGTATATACAATTGTGTGAATGTCAAAAAGTGCACATTAGGGTTCAAATTAACCTTTAAAGTCATCTATTTTTTATTCAATCTATTTCTTTGAAATTTTTATCTTAACTCTGTACGGTAACGTCATATTTGCATGTACGTTATTTTAATTTTATAAAACATTAAATTATTCGAGATAAACTTTTAAGTGACTAAAAATAACGTTAACTTTTTGAATGACGTCTAAACAATCATATAATTCATCATTATTTTTCGGCTTCTCACGAATCGCATCAAAAAAATGAAGAAGCGATAATTATTGTTTCAAACAAGGAAAAAGAAAAGTTTTCGAGTCAGAGAAAAAACGATTATGATCAAATTTAAAAGCATAACGTTAAAATCTTGGAAATATTTTTTCCTGATTAATTTTTACTTTATTTAACAAAAAACTGATTTCAAAATATGTTAGTTTAAGGCCTTGAATCTAAAGTATTACGAAATGCAAATTGCAAAACGAGAAAATATGTGGTAATTTTCACCATTGACATTTAATTAATTTTTTTGTTTGCGTAAAAAACAGACTTTTGCTAAAAATGAAATAATTTTTTTTCTTCATCTTGACACTTGACAATTATGCTTCTTACGAATATTAACTTTTCCGTCCCATTTTTACTCTTTTTTGCCGCTTATTAATTTATTTTTTGGATAACAATAAAAGCTTGAAGGCCGCCCCCTTATTAAAAAAATGGAGTAAAAATGGATCAGAATTTTGTCACCAAAAAATGCTTTAAAAGAAGACTTTCGTCAGTTTCAAAGGGATGTCAGCATAAAATGCTGTTGTTTGGCTTTTTGTGATAAGACTTTGCATTTCACATTTAAACTGTGCTAAACACTCTTGAAGAAGATTTTCATGTTCGCCTTTCTTAAATTTTTATTAAAATAAAACTTGAGAAAATTGTTGATCTTTGAGAGATATCTCAAAAAAATTCATTTTACTTTTATAGTTTATAAATACAGCTGCTTTTTTGTTTATAAAATAAATTTTTAAAAATTGATTGTAAAACTTAAACCCCCATTTTTTATTATTAAAAAAACTACGGTTTTAAGATTTTCTAAAACTAAAAAAAATAGTGTATTTTAAATTTACAGGTAAATATCATCTCTAACTTGGCAACCCATATAAATAATAATGCAATCACTATTTATAAGCCTTGTAATAACTATTCTAATATATTTTAATTTTTTAAATTTATCTATGGCACAGGTAAGCACAGACAATAGTAGTTTTAAAATAATGTTTAATTATTTTCGTTTTTAGGATTTGTATGATGTCGATGAAGCATTTTTCAAAAGAAATGGCAGAATTTTCGAGGTCAAAAAGGTTTGTTTTTTTAAATATTTTTTTCCAAATTAAAAAAAACCGAAAAAATTTAATTGTATGAGAAAATCATTTTAATGCAAAAATTAAGCATAAATGACTAACATTGTTTAACAAAATCAAATCAAATACTTTTTTGATAAATTTTTTATAAACTTTCAAAACCCATATTTTTCTTTTTTAAAAGGAACACAAATAATTCTTGGAATATTGTTGTTAGAATTTTAAATTATTTGCATTTTTTTAAAAATAAAAAACAAAAATATTTAAAAATTATTACGTATTTTTGAGACAATATTTTTAGTTTTAAAAATGTTATGCAGCTGTTTTGTCTTTTTTAAATAAAAAAATTGTAACAAAAACTTGCAAACATTCCAAGAAAAAACTTTCGTTAAAGGGGATTTATAAAAAATGTGAAACTAAAATATTTATCATTAAAGGATTCTTCTAATGATAACCAAAGCATCAGAGAAACCCGAAAATCCCCACCTGCAAAAGGCAACAATAAGGCAAGAAATACTTTTAAAAACGCTTTTTTCTCCTTATTTTTTTTGCTTAAAAATTTTTTATTTTTGCCATTTTTTGTTCTTTTTCAAGGGGGATTACGGTAGTTCCTTTTTTTCATTAACTTTTGTTTCTTTGATACTTTGGTAGAAAAAAATGATATTGTATAAATAGGTTTCCGAAGATTAATATTTTATAACTATATTTTTTAAAACTACCGTAGTTTTCCGTATTCCTTTGTTAACTTTTGAAATTCAGAAAACATATTTTCTCTTTTTTTAGGATTCCCCGTATGCTGATGAACATTTTAATTTTGATACATTAGCTGGAATTGGACTTGGAAAGCGTTCATCTCCAATTTCAAGATTTGGACAAGCTCGAAATGCTCTACAAAATCATTATGGAAAATTATTTTTCCGTCCAGCTCCATCAAAACGTTTCCTCAATCATTCAGATTTGGATCGGGCACTTGGAAATCGAGTTCCTGCAAAAATGAATTATGGCAAAAAGAAGACAATTTTCCCATTTTTATGGTTTAATTAAAATTTTCCACCTTTGTTTAAAAAATATTTTTCTTTTTTTTGATTGTTTAAAAATTGAAATGGATATGCAAAAGATATATAAAAAACGGTAATTTTGGTTTATTTTTTTGAAAAACAACAAATGAAACTCAATAAAAACCAGTTATAGAAAAAATAATAAAAAATAGATAAAGCTGAAATAAAGTTCATTGTTTTGATTCTTTTAATCGGTTGAATGTTTAACAAATGTAACCATTGAAGATGACTCAGTTCCAAGGGATGGCATTAAATCTTCATCTTCTTCTTCAAGAACTAAAAATTTTACATAATAAGAACCAAAGATAATTTAAAATAATAGGTGTATAATTATAAAACTCTTTGATTTATTGCAGCGATTGCATCAATCTGATGCAATAATTTTGAATCTTACACGTATTTACTCAAATTTGCCTGAATCAGAGTCACTGAAGAAAAAGTATCGAAAATTCGCCTCCGTTAAAAAACGTTTGACAATTATATAAAAAAGTATATCCCATTTTACACTTTTATAATTTTTTTTTTGAAATTATTGTTTCTGTTTTTTGGAAAAATTATTTTTTCCATCTGTTAAATGTCAAATGTAAAAGACTATAATCTTCCATTTTTTGCAAAATGAAAAAAAAAGATAATTCAAGCCTCAATTTTTTTCAGTGCAAAAAAGAATAATAATTTTTTTAAAAAGAAAATTGCTTTTGCTCCAAATTTATTATATCCGTCGTAGAGAAAAACAAACAAACAAACCTTGCGCATTTGCATAATATTTATGAGAAGGTGCATACATTGAAAGCAGCAACAAAACATAAATATTCCACATTCCAAATGTTCCAGTAAAAAATGTTGAAGTTGATTGTGTTAAAAAGCTTTCATCTGGTTCATCAGAATGCAGCTGACCTTCACCCCACTAAAATTTTTTAAGATTTTAATTAATTCCATTTAAAACTACAATAATTCAAATATGTACCTGTTTCATAATATATGAAGCAATAGTTGAAATTGCGCAAACAATTGTAAAAATCATTAAAAATTTAAATCGATAAATAATTGCTTCAGTTTTAAGTCGTCGACTTTCATTCATTTGATAAAAATGTGTTGTTCTTCGTTGTTTCATTGTTTGCCAAACTTTATAAATTTTAAAAATTAAAAATCCCAAATATGCAAGAATTGATGCAAATGCAAGATATAAAACTGTGTAAGCTAAATTTGAACCACTTTCTGATGACCAAATACTATAAAATGGATTTGAAAGTTGCATTCCGCGTTCAGCTAAATCATAGATTAATAAGCAACCAGATGCGGTAAAAATTGATGCCAAATTTCTCCAATAATCTCCCTGAAAAAATTTCAACGATGAATAAAAATAGAAATTTTTAAATGTTTGTATCTACAGATTCAAATGTGAAAAATTGCAATGATTTTTAATTGTCATTGTTTTAGAAGAAAAAAAACTTACAAAATTACTTCGAGTTGAATCAGTGATTAAATTTTCGCCAGCAAAAATTAACCAAAAACTAAATAAAACCGTATAAAAAAGTCCTTGTCGGAGATCACTAATAAGCAGCATAAATGGTAAACGGAACCATAAAGAAATCCATTCAATGGGGACTAAAAAGGGATTTGATTACACGTTTTTTCGTTATGAACCAGAAAATTACAGCTTGTAAAAATCACTTACAATCCAAAACGCATAAACTGACACCCAAAGCCAAAATAGCTTTTTCAATTAAAACCATTGGTTTATTTAATGCTGCAACCCTTTTATAATACCATAAAGTTGCCAAAATTACTAAAGGACAAAGTAAAGTTTTCATCCATAACCAAATTGCTGTAAATCCACCATTTTGATGTATTGCAATTACTCGAAGATCATTAATTAATGGAAGTTGACAATTTGGAGCTTTCATATTTTGTGAACAACGAGTTTTATTAATTGGTAATCGAATATTTAAAAGATAAAATGGATAATTATTTGCACCAAGTTCAAATAAATCTATCGTTGAACAATTATAAAAATATCCAGGTTTTCGTTTATCTGAATCAATTGAACATTCAAGATTTCGTTGAATTGTTGTCGTAATAAATTCATTCCAAGAATACGGGGAATCAGATTTTGTTCGATATCCCATTCGAATTTCAAATTCAATTAAGAATTTTGGTTCTGGTGTAACTTTATCTGAATATTCAATTTCAATATCCATCATTCCAAGCAAAAATTGAAACCATGGTGAATATTCAAGCTCTAAACCAGAACGGGGATGTGGCATTTGTGCAATAAATACAATATCTCTCATATCATTGCTTATTGGAATATATTCTTCTAATACAGGAATTACATCACAATTCTAAAATGTTTTTGTTATCCCAGGTTGTAGAAAAATTTGAAAATATTTTTTGGCAGAATTTTGTAAACTTCAAAATTATGGATTGGAATTTTAATAAAATTTTTTAGAGCTAATTTTGGATCCCCTTTTCAAAATTGTTACAAACCTTTGGACGAAGATGAAACCATTCTTTTGTTTTTCCAGCTTTTTTATCTTGACATTTTGTCATTAAAAATTCCATTGATGTTGAAGGTTGTGGAGAGCAAAGAGCTCCGATTAAAAAGAATATTATTTGTGCAATAAATAAACATGATAAAATTACAAATAACTTTTTATTACTTAAATTTTCAATTACTGCTCCAACCATTTTTAGCTTTAATATACCCCCCTATAAAACATTTAAGAATAATTTGATTTAATTTATTCCAAAAATGGATGGGAGAAAGATTTAATTTATTCCAAAACAATGAATTAAAAGGGAGCGTTAAAGAAGAAAAGGGACGGAGGTAATTTACATTTTTAAAAAATAAATTTTGATACAAATTATTTATAAAAATAGTAAAAAAAGAAACATGAAATTAAAAGACAAAGATACAGCGGATTTTAGGATAACGTAAAAAAAAATTCAAGATTGCCATCCATTTTTTGTAAATAGAAATTACAAAAAAAATCGAAAAAAATTCAATCGAAAAAACCTCGAAAAACAAACGCTTTTTTTATTGTTTGCATTTCCGCTTTAGTGACCAAAAAAGAACAAAAAAAGAAACCTATCTTCAATCATAGAAAAAAATATGACCAATGTTTTTTCAGTCTTCAAAAAAATGTATAGAAAATCAAAGAAAAAATAACAAATTTGCCAAAGAAAAAAAACGACATTGAACGAATCAAATCAAAAAAAGAAGAAAAGCAATAAAAAAAAGGCTTTTTTCTAAAAGGAAAAAAAAAGAAAACCGTCAAAAGTAAAAAAAGCACTAAATTTTACGACATCGTTTAAAGGCATAAGAATAAAAGAAAAGAGGGAAAAATCGTAAAAATAAAACTTTGTTGAAAAACAATGTCATTGAATTACCAAAATTGAACCTCAGACTCAGAAAAAATGAGGCAAATGTAAATAAATGCAAAAAAAAGCTAAACGGTCCCATTTTAACAGAATATCAATCCTCCTATAATCAGGACGTTCAAAAAACGAAAATACTCTCAAAAAAGTGTGATAAACTTTAAAATAAAGAAAAATAAAACTAAAACATTATCATAAATCTATTGTTTTAAGCATGTAAAAAAAAGCCAAAAAGCAAACTTTTTACGTATTCTTTTTTTCCGGAACACTGAAAAAACACAAAAGACAACAAAAAACAATGTTACTTTTTTTCACAAAAGAAATGTTTTTCCTTCCAAAAAGAAAACGACAAAAAGTTTTAAAGAAAAAAAGGCGCGGGCTTACATCTTTCTTGGGTTTTCTTTCTTTTTTCTCATTTTTTTTCAATTGAAATGGTCTCTTATTTTTATAAAAGAAATATAAATGTGACGGAGTGATTGATTGAGGTTGGTTTGGTTGGAGTTTGCGCTTTTCTTTTGTTTTGGCTGTTACTTTTTGGCATAAAAAAATGCAATTGATCTGTTCACTCTTTTTTCTTCTTTCAATTTTTTCCATCATTTTTTGGTTGGTTGAAGCTGCCGGAAAAAAGAAGAAGAAAGAAGTTAGCAATCAATGACGAAAAAGCGAACGAAGAGAAGAGATTAAATTTTGAAGATGAAAAATTTTAACAACAAAAAATTGATAAGTAACAAAGTATGACCATCAGTATTTTTTTCGTTAAAAATGTAAGGCTATATATGTATTAATCTATCTTTAGAGTTTCAAAAAATGTTTTCCCATTTGAAATTATAACAATGTTAATCATTTTGTTTTTGAAATTCATTAATTTCGTTTCGTTTTACATTATAATAAGAAAAAATGCTGTCTCCCTGTACAAATCTTCCTTTATAAAAAAAATTTAAAATCAATTTTCGAAACGTTGAATCAATTTCATTAAAGATATTGTAAAAATTCATAATTAAATGATACAACTTCTTCTCAAACAAAAGTAATAAATTAATTATTTACGATTATGATTCACAAAATAAAACAAATAAAAAATAAAAACAATTTTTTTCTATGTTATTCAAAAAAATCTTGCACAAAGAAAAAACCAAAACAGCTTCATTTTTTTATAAAAATGTTTTCTAATAAAAAGAAATTATTGTTTGAATGTTTCAATAATTTTTTTCAGTAATGAAAAAGCAAAAATATATATCATTGATGTAACATTTGATCTATTTACGTTGTTTAAAACTGTTTCCATTTTTGAAAATGCGTTTTTACTTCAGTTTATTAATATTAGTGCAGTAACAAGGATAATTGCAATCAATAATTCACGCTGGCAAACAAGTATTGTTAATAAGCTTAAAATTTAAAACACAACATCCTTAAATAAATAAAAAAAAGCATTCAAATTAAAGATATACATATACAAATGATAATTTTTAATATTTAAGCATCGCTTCAGTTACCAAACTTCTTTATTATCTTTTTAAAAATTCTGCATGGATTTTATTCTAAAAAGATATTCAGCTTCATATTTATAAATAACAAAGAAAAAATTTTTGGGCCTCCCACCCACCCCCAACGACGACACGACGAATCACGATACACGATACAAGTATTCACGATAGAAGTATTCACGAAGGCCGTAGGGCTTTGGCGACTCTGGCGGGGAATTGAACCCGCCAGTGTGGTTTGAAAGCCGAAGCTAATAACCACAGCACCAACCCTGGCACTATATTGTATTTTAGTGTTCCAAGACTGAGGATACTGTAAGTTAGAACTGTATGACATAAAATAATAATTTTTTATCAACAATAAACTATCAGAAATATGTTCTTAGGTGTTGACGAACATTTTAAAACCATTTAAAGAAAAAAAAATTTTTTCGAAAATTTTATGATTTTCCTTTGGTCCCCCCCCCCCCCCCTTTGAAAAAGGCAAAAAATGTGAAATTTTGCACAAATCATAAAAATTTTTTTTAAATTTTGTGGGAATTTGAGATTTTCTGTGGTATATTTATTCTAAATGTATTAGAGAAGAACTTTTAAATTAAAAAAACTTTTAATTTTGTAGAATTAAAAAGTTTTAGGGATTATTGTTAATTGCACGTTAACCTGCAACATCTTTGAATGCTTAGCAAATTGCGCTGGTATTACCAAATTTGATTATGTTAGACACTTTAGATGCCAAATTTTTTTCTCTTTTGGAAGGAAATAATTAAAAATATTAAAAAAGTGAAAGTAAATAATTTATTTGTTAAACAAACATTAATTTTAAACGTAAAAAATTTTTAATGTTAAACATGTTTGGCAAAGTGTCAGTAAACGAATGTCTTATAGTGCCCTGGCCGATCGTTAGGCTTTTGAAATTGCTTATGCTCTTTTTTGAAAAAAATGGAACCGATAAGAGCAAAAAAATATATAAGAAAAATTTTTTGGTGCTAAACAATTCTCCTTTGAAAAAAATGTAAAACAAAGTTTTCGCATTGGACATTTTTTTGCATCGCTTATGGGAATGCAAAACACAAAAGTTTTTTAAATATTAAAAAAAGCAACTTGGTTATAAAGCTGTAATTTGCTATGAAAAAACATTAATTCTTTAATATATTGGTTTTCTGCCGCTGTAAAAAATGATTACTTTTTTAACAAAAATAATCTCGGAAAAACTTCTAAATTATATGCAAGATAAAAATTTGTAATTTGTTAAACATATTAGTAGGTTAAAAAAACTTCACCCTTTTCTCTCAATTTTTGTCATATTAACAACTCATGTGAAATTCATGTGAGTTCATGTTTTTTAATTAAACAATTTTAATAAAACAAAATAGGATGAAACTTTTAGGATTAGTGTGTTATGATATTGTGGCGAGGACAAATTTGTTTCTCTCATTTCAAAAAAATTACTAAATTTTACTTTTTACTTTGAAAAAGGGTTATATTTTTTATTTATTTTTATGTTTTTTTCATTTTAACATTTAATTTCTAGGATGCTGAACAGCTTTTCAAACAAAAAACTCGATGCTTTGATATGATTCCATTTTAATTCTTTTTAATATCCTGTAATTATTTACTTTTTCTCGATGCTCATGCTTCAACATTGTCTTTTTTTCCCATGATAACCGTAAGGAGGCTCACGTCAATATTTGTCTCTGTGTGACATTTGAAATTTATTCAAATCATCGATGAACAAACGCCCTTCTTGATTTTGAATAAATTATTTCAATCTATTTTTCAACATTTCAATCCCTCTTTGATGTCCTTTTGTGTACTTTTTTTGTTGATATTTTCGGCCTCTTTTTTGCTAACTTTTATAAAAATTTTTTCAAAAATGTTAAAAAAAATTTTGGTTTCTGATTTTTATTTGAAAAATTTATTACATTTTCCGTGCTTTTTTTTGTAAATCACACATAATTTTTTATGTTTAAAACTTTCCATTTCGTAAAAATCAATTCATAAAAATATTTAATGTTACAGAGAAGCATCTTCAAAAAAAAATCTCAAAAAATGTTTGCCTCATTTTAAACAAAAATTTTTTACTTTCAAAAGATCGACGATTTGGTTGTTTCAATAAAACTATAAAATATTTGTTGATATAGACTATTGAATGGATTCAAATTTTAGAAGGTAAAAAATTAAAATGAATGGGTTGAGTTTAAATTTTAAATCACAAATGACTTTTCAAACCATTTTAATAAAAACTCTAAAACATAAAACAAAAATGCTTCTAAATTTTTTACATTTTGGTTCAACATTTTTGGATGAATTCTGTGCTTTCAAAAGAACTTATGAAAATATTCTGAAATAAATTGTTTAAAAGACACATTTTAGTTTATCAAAACATCGGTTTATTATTGGATTTTTGATTGTTATTGGTTTAATTGTTCTTTTTCATCTCAACTTTCATGAAAAATGTAAGTTTATTTTTCTGTGAGTAGTGAGTTGGAGATTGTAGACGTTGCTTAATAACTAATGCAGAAGATCTATGATTAAAAAGTAAACCGTTTTTATTTAGAAGTTCTATAATTTAAAATTTTGTCATCAGTTTTTTTATTTTAGTCGATGCTGCGTTTACTCAACTTCCCATCACTGCTTCGACTTGGCCAGTCTCAAAAAATTTTTTTCCACCTTCAAATGAAATTGATCAAAATGTTTTAAATCTTTATCGAGAACAAATTTCACAACGGCAAAAATATCTTTTACAAGTTCCAGATATACAAGATTATTTTGTACTTTATAATACTTTGGTGCCTGAAGTATTTTGTCGGGATCTAGTTCGAATTGGATTTATTGGTGATGGTGGAAAATGGATATGTAATCCTTCAAGTGTTCAATCTTTACCTGAATGTGTTGTATATTCATTGGGAATTGCAGAAGATTCAAGCTTTGAAGAGTTTGTAGATTATTGACAATAAATTATTTATATGTGTATTTTTAGATCATTTCAAAATTTTACACAAAATAAATGTTTAGTTCGATCTTTTGATAAAGATTTGCAAAGTTCAAAAACTATGAAACGAATATCTGCAGCAAATGGAGTATTTATGAAAGCTTTAATTGCAGGAAAAACTAATAAATCAATGAATCATTACACTTTTAAAGATATTATGAATACATTTGGTGATACAAGAGTGGATATTTTAAAGATTGATATCGAAGGTAAGATACATATTTAATAATAAAACTTTCAACATCCTTTTTTTTAGGAGCAGAATTTGATATTCAAGATGAATTAATATCTGTTCCAATTTGTCAAATATTAATTGAAATTCATGGAAAATCTGCACAACATACCCTTCAATTATTAAAAAAATTTTCAATTTATGGATTTTATTTATTTAGTTACGAAATAAATGGTCGATATCATGAGTTATCCGAATATTCTTTTATTCATCAAGATTGTTTTAAAGATTACGGCATTAAAACTATTTATGGAAAATATTTGTCTTAATTTTAATTTTTTAAAGTTAAATTAGTTATATAAAATGTAAAAATACAGAGTTAATTAGTTTTTAAGAATTGATCTTACAGCTGTGATTTGAATAAAAAAATGAGTTTTTACTCGAAATTTGTATACAAAAAGTTTTTGTGCCTCTTTTTATATTATATTTCGTTCAAAATTTTTTTCATTTATTCATTTATTTATTTATTTCCATCAATTACTTCAGCTGGCATTTTACAAATTCCACCGTGGCCGAGGTCCAAGGGTGCTATTGATTTGATTTGATTCCATCGTGAAAGAGTAATAATATATTCCATTAATTATTCTTTAAGATATGAAGGTCGCAGAAAATTCTTTTACTTTAAACGAAAAAAAGGAATTTGCTGCCGACATTGAACATCAACTTTTTATCATCGGCATTATCAACCACAAGTTGAGGTAACGATTCTACGAAGCCAATGGAAAGAATTTAAGGGCATTTTTGATTAAGAATATTTTTACGACTTTGAAATGTTGTTGTTTCTTTGCAATAACTGTAATCGATCATAAATTTTGTCGAAAAAAGAAAAACCTAAGTCTTCCGGGGTTGTTGTCAGTTGTACAAACCAGGCCTCTCAGCAAACTGACAAAGAGCGACATTCAAACTGACAGTAGTCAGTTACAACTGACAAATTTTTTTCTTGATTTTTTTGATCAATTATTGTTATTTGATGTCTAAAATATATAGTACAATGTTTTTTTTAAATTTAAACACGTTTTGAAATTTTTTGTTCAAACTGACTATGCGTCAGTTTCAACTGACTTTGTGTCAGTTCAAACTAACACCTGTCAGTTCAAACTGACACTTGTCAGTTTCAACTGACTATGGGTTAGTTGTGATTGCTTTTTTCGCCCAGGGGGGTTCTACAATGGTAAATTTGGTACCAAATCGTTTCAAATAGTCTCCTGATCAATCCCTGAAGTGTGCGTCGAACAAAATTTTTTTTCAAAATTTCGATTTTTTTCACAGGGGGGACCAAGGCAAAAAAAATATTGCCTTGGTCCCCCCTGTGAAAAAAAAATTTAAAAAAAATTTTTTTTTATTTTTTTAATCATTAAAATATACACATCAAAACGAATGTTCTTTTTTTTGATCTTATGTCTGGCAAAATGTCATGTTTGCCAACGCGCAATGCGGGAAGTTTAAAAATTTTCAACTGAAAAAAATTTGTTTTTTTCTTCGAGAAAAAAACTATTTTACATTTGTTTTTAAACAAAACATTAAATTTTTATGTTTTTTAATATAATTATGGCTTATATTATAAAGTTATAAATTTGTAAAAAGTTTTATGCTAAAAAAATTTTTAGCTGAACAAATCCTCAAAAAAATACGGTAGAAACCGCGTGAAAAATTTTCCTTATCTCCGAAAATAATGTTATGAATCACTTATGATGTTAATCAATAACAATCAATGATAAAAGCAGTAAAAGACGTCTACAAAAAAATATTTTTATTTTAGCATATTAATACCAAGACAAATATATTACAATATATATGTATATAAATTAGTTATTATATATTAGTTTAAAATATTTCTATTAAATCCATGCAGCATGAAATTAAACAAATTGTAAAAAACAATTTTCTTCCAAAAACTTCCATCTTCTCCATTTGAAGCACTTGTATCAGTTGGAGTAGTATTTGATGCTCGTGCAAGAGCAATAGTAAATGTGCCATTAGCATCATCTTTTAAATCAGGTACTAAAGTAGATAATTTCTCCATTTTTTAATCTGCCAACCATTTGTTTCTCTGCAATTTCTTCAAGGAAATTTGCTGACTGAAATCGTAATAGTAAAGTAATCTGCAAAAGCCACGAAAAAACAAGTCAAACCTTTTTCATAATGCAATGATGAGCATAATTTTCTTCATTACCACATCCAGAAACATATGTAACATTGCCAATAAAATAATTCATTTCATGTGGAGATGTGACATTAATAAATTTAATTGATGTATCAAAGACTGCACAATCATGAAAGAAATCTTCTGTACATCCAGCATTATGAAATTCAATTGTTACATTATTTACAATTCCAACACATGAATAACATGAATATACAGCACAAGATTTTGAACAATTTGTTTCGCCTAAAATATATATGAATATAAGTATAGGGAGATCAAGATCAATGTCTATAAGGAAGATTTATTTATGGATAGCTTGATTTCCATAAATAAAAGTCGATCATAAACGGATTAAAAATCGAGTTAATAATGAATCTCATGAAAAATACGAACCCATAAAAACATCACATACCTTTTTCATCACCTTTTATAATTACATCTGTTTTACCAAATGGACATGTAGCAAATGCATCAACGAAATGAAGAGAGATGAGAAGAAAAGCACAAACTGAAAAGATGTGACAAAATTTCATTATTGATCAGATAGAATAAAGCAAACAGCAGCAACAAAGAATCAGTTTTGAACAAAATAAA
Organism: Panagrolaimus sp. PS1159; assembly: GCA_963922195.1. Taxonomy (NCBI): domain Eukaryota; kingdom Metazoa; phylum Nematoda; class Chromadorea; order Rhabditida; family Panagrolaimidae; genus Panagrolaimus; species Panagrolaimus sp. PS1159. Next base: position 891,121 of record CAWUHW010000014.1, on the reverse strand, counting down.
GAGAAAAAGGCAAAAAAAAATGGTTCAACATTTTTATCTTCAAAAAAATGTGTAGCAACGAGCAAAAGCAAATTTCATATATCATAACTAAAACAACGTCTATATAATTTTTTACCATATAAAATGCAACGTAAACAAAAAATTTTAGGATAAAACTTTTTACAAACTTATAACTTTTTTATAACATAAGCCATAATTATTATTAAAAAACATAAAAATTTAATGTTTTGTTAAAAAACAAATGTAAAATAGTTTTTTTCTCGAAGAAAAAAACAAATTTTTTTCAGTTGAAAATTTTTAAACTTCCCGCATTGCGCGTTGGCAAACATGACATTTTGCCAGACATAAGATCAAAAAAAAGAACAATTTATTCACTTTCGATTTGATGTGATATGTCTAAAACCTTCTAAAATAACTTATTACTTATCATTTTTAACTATAAAAATGCTTTAGCAATCACAACTAACCCATAGTCAGTTGAAACTGACAAGTGTCAGTTTGAACTGACAGGTGTTAGTTTGAACTGACACAAAGTCAGTTGAAACTGACGCATAGTCAGTTTGAACAAAAAATTTCAAAACGTGTTTAAATTTAAAAAAAACATTGTACTATATATTTTAGACATCAAATAACAATAATTGATCAAAAAAATCAAGAAAAAAATTTGTCAGTTGTAACTGACTACTGTCAGTTTGAATGTCGCTCTTTGTCAGTTTGCTGAGAGGCCTGGTACAAACTACTGTGCAATTGAGGAACATTTTGTAAAAGAAAAATTTAAATTCTTTATTTTTTCATCTTTTTGCTTCATTTTTGAAATCCACGACCTTGGTTTGATCTATTTGAAGCACATTACCCCTTTTTTATACATGAAATATAAAATTCTGGTTTTTGCATTTATTGCTTTTTATTTTTACCAGACTGTCGACAACCAATAAATTTACATTTCAATACAAAGAGAATTACCCACCATCCTCTACGCACAGTTAATATTTCCACTTCCATCTGCAGGCAAATATGGAACTTGTGTCATTCCAGTGGCATCCATAAATTCAAATTTTAAGGTGTCCTGATTGCATTTCAAAACAGTTGTTCCTGGTACTTGCACATTTGTCGTTTGACTAATCTAAATATTTTGAGCATTATAAATTAGCCTTTAGGGAACGTCCAGATCTGACGCCAACAAAAAACTCTAAAATTCGATACCCCCCACCCTTATCGTCAGATTTTTTCCTTTGATCTTATGCCGCACATTAAAGCCGCTTTAAATTTGGCTCGACCCCTCACCTAAAAGTGCTGACGTCAGATCTAGACAATCCCTTAGCAAAAAGACAGAAAATTATAATTTAAAGGAATATTATTTGCGATTTGCAACAAAAAAATGAATGAATGTTTTTTTCGAATTTTTTGATCCGCGATTCAAAAACTTCATATTGGATTGTTTTAGGATAAATATTACTTTCTACCTCAAATTTTTTAATAGCCTTAAAACGTATTACCTGTGAATTTGAGGTAAAAAGTAATATTTTAAAGGTCAAACTTAATACTATGCCCCTAGAATTACGTGCCGTATTCTTTCCCTTTTTCTTTTTTATTTTACTAAAAAACTGCTATAAAAAAATTTAACAACTGTTGAAGTTTTTTTAAAATAATGTATTGTTTATTCTATTTTGCTACTGCTAAATGTTTAGTGTTTTGTGCCCCAAAAAACTTTTACTTACTGCAATAATTGCTTGAGTACCAGCAGGACACATAAGATAAATTGTAGTTGAGCAAGGTAAAGATTCATACGTATTTGGTACAAACTGTCCTGTTCTGTCGACCAAACTTTCTGCTTTTACACAAACTCTCTCAAATGGGCGGTAGTTTAAACCACAAGTGGGACCTTAAAAAGTTATTTTTTATATTAGTACAAAAGATGTGTAAATAGCAGTTTTACGAAAGGTATAGACAAAAAAATCTTATTGTTTTCCCTTACTAATAAGTTCTTGTTCCAATTGAGGGGTAGGTAAACATCCAACAGAAAAATAAAATAAACAAGTTGAAAAAATTAAACACTGTAAAAAATGCATTCTTTTAAATATTCAACAAAACTTTGAAAGAATGAATAATGTTTGGTGAAATAAGATATTTAAAGAAATGCAGACAAAACCGATCTCACAAGTATTAATCGTTTATATTTTTTATATTATTTTAAAATTTAGTTTAGTGATCAGTCAGATTGATGTAAAAAGTGAGAAAAGTTTTCAGTTTTTTTTTAGAAAAAATCCAGTTATTTTTTCTTTTCTTTGAAAAATAAACAAAGTCCAAAAAATCAAATGTTTTTTTTGTTTTTCGCTGTCTAACAAAAAAAACATTCGATTTAATCGAATTATCTGTTTCGTTTTTATTGGATGATAAAAAAACAAAAAAAAGATAGAATAACTTTCGTTTAAAGTTTATCCGGTTTTTTTTGTCTGTTCCAGCTATAATTAATCTGTGGGTTGAAAGTTGATGTTTTTTATTTTTAAGGAACAAAAATGTTTAAAAAGGTGGAGCAGCAGTTTCAGAATGTCGCCAAAAAATCGTTTTATAAACTTAAAATTTATCATTTTTACGTGTCTGGGAGGAATAATTGCCGCAAGATTTACTTAAACACGAAATTTTGCCTTAACCAAAATGACACAAAAAAATTCACTTTAATGTATTTTTTATATCATTTTTTGTGTTAAATAAATTCAATTGATAAAAATGCACATTTAACCCAATAAAAAAAATTTCGGAAACAATGTAAAAATGATTTTCAAGTAGGGTTGCCGTCCCCCCTCCGAAAATAGAAAAAAATCGGGGACGGGGACGTCCCCGAAATGTAAACGGAGACGAGGAAAACGAGGAAACGGGGGGGGGGGGGACGGCAACCCTATTTTCAAGCTCAAACTGAGCCAGCAAAGTTGGTCAAAACCCTATTACCCTTTTGATTCCATCGTGAAAGATAAATATCTAAAATCTCTACTTTTTGGAAGAAAGCAATTTGCGGAATTTATTGAAAAATATTTTACAAGAGATATCATATATCCAAAATGAGAACACCGTATCCCTTACGATTACAATTGAACACCTATTTTTGAATCTATTCTTTGCAACTTTTTGCCTAAAGAAATGTGCAAATTTTAAAGTATGTAAAAACTCAAAAGGGTGAATAATTTTTGGAAAAATATTTATTTGTACCTTTTTTTGTATGCAAAATTTTTGATGTTAAAGCAACTCATTATTTTTTTTAAAATTATAAAACAAATAACCTATAAATTTTTTATAAACGTTTTAAATTAAAACTAATAGTTCTCAAAACCATTAACTTTTTGAAGTTCGGCAATTCTTTCTTCAATAAAAAATTTGATAGTTTTTCGTTCAAAATTTACACTTTTTAAAGTTGAATCCGTTGAAAGCGAAGTTCCATTCATTTCATATTTAATCTCCTTTTTTGGCATCCAATTTCCATCCCCATTTTTCCAATTATATCGAAAATGTAAAAATTCAATTCCAAAAATTATTAAAGAAAATAAAATCATTGAAATATAAAAATAAAATAATATATCAAAATGAAGCAATGTTAAAACAACGGCACCATTTTGAAAATTATCAATTTCATATCTATGAAATGGTGATTGATATCGGGATCGAATATTTGCATATGCACTTGAAAATCGACTTATTGCTCGATTAATTTGTTCCAATTCAACTGTGAGATTTCTAAAAAAATTGTTGGCACCAATGTTTTTTTGCGAATACTGTCACCACTTACTTATTAATTACAAATGCAACCATATCAACAGAAATTGTAGAATCACGAATAAAAAGAATTTTTTCTTTTGGATCTATTACATTCACTTGATTTGGTACTAAATCTGTATTCATTGCATCCAAAGTTACAGAAAATGGAATATTTTTATTTATGTCGTCCAAAGTTGTTAAATTATTGTGACGATTTATTCTGCAACAAAAAAACAACAGTGTTTGTGTTTATAAATTAATTTTTTTATTATTACTTTCCCTTTCGAGCTAATTCTTCAATTTGTCTGCATTGGTCATTTCGACAATATTGTGATAAAAAATATCCATTATCCGCTTCATAAACTGTCCATTTTCCATATCTTAATTCATCCAAAAGCTCATACATATTCAAAAAATCTACACCTTTTTGTAAAGGTACTGTAAGAAAATATTTCATTCTTGCCTAAAATTATTTGTCAATAAATAAAATATCTAATCTCAAAAAGAAAGATAACCTGGTAAAAACAAATTGTTAAAAATGCTGTAAACCAATAAGATCCAGTCAAAAATAGAAAACTTGTTTTGCGACTTTTTGGATGATTAGCTTGATTAAAAAATGATGCAAAAGTAATCCAAAGCCATTGTTTATATGTGTTATTTCGATATGCAAAATATGCAAACCCGGCCACCAATGAAATGACCAAAGTTAAAACAAAATAAACATTTATTTCAAATGTTTTTAACAAAAATTGATCTGATTCTAATACATTTTGTTCTTTAACTAAAATATTAAAGAATTTAACAAATATATGTAGAGTTATGATTGTTTATTACCCCTATAACCAAATTGTAAATAATTTACTGGAATTGTAAATGAAACTTTTTTTAATCTATCTGGTGAAACAATTAAAGATATCAAAGACATATCTGCGATAGTTCCATTTTCAACAGCATCAATAATTTCTTCACTTGTTATTACTTCCTATAAAAAAAATTAAATTTACAACAATTAATCCTATATTTAAGAGAGATACCTTTTTAATTACTTCATAATCAATTTCGGCAAATTCAAAAAGCAGTTTTAAAAATTCTACATCACTTCCTGGACGTTCACAATTTTGAATTGACCAGTGATGACATTTTGAAGTGAATGTCACTTCCGGAGGCAATTCTTTAAATCCGAATAATCTTATAAGTTTTTTACGCATTTTTGTGTTTTATTTTTTGTTTCAAAGAATGCAAAAATATTTTTTTCTTTGTTTATTAAAAATTTTCAAAATAAATTATTCACAAACAAAATAAAAGCCTTTTTTTTAGTTTTTTACATGTTTTTTTACATTCTTGTAACTAGAAACTCTAGAAATTAAAGAAGAAGTCTAAAAATAGATGCGAAAAATATAAAAGCAGAATGCATTTTATTGAAAATTCTGAAGTAAATAATTGATAATGAAAAATCAAACAGTAAAAATTGTAAGAAAAATATTCATTTTTAACAAGAAAATTATTTACATCAAATTTTATTTCCAAGACGATTCTAACATTTTAAAATAGGTATCAGTTTCAGAAGTCAATGGAGAAACAGAATTTTGAGGTTTTGGTTGCTCATCCAAAGATTTTATAGCAGAAAACTTCGTCAAAACTTTTTTTGCTTTTTTTTGCATAAATAAAAATGTAATACCATAAATATTTGCAAAAACTGGCATTACACATAAGCTACTAATTTCCTAAAAAAAATTTGTACAAAATTTTTTTTTTCCAATTCTAAAGTTGTTGCCGTAATTGAATTTTACACATTAGTGGAAAATATAATTACTACTAAAATTTAACTAACTTTAATAACACTAAATTTCTTTAAAGTATTAACTTCAAAATGTAAAATAGAAATAAAAATAAAAATTTGATATAAAATATGTAATAAAGCAAATATTGAACAAAGTAATAAAACAATTTGTGAAGTTTTAATAATTTCTGATAAATTGTATCGATCCGTTAATGAATGACTTGAAAAACGTCTTTTAAAAAATATCCTAAACAAATATGAAATTTTTAAATTAATGAAAAATTAATTACTCTTTTTTGTATTTACAAAAAATGCAAATTCCAACACAAATTCCAATCGAATTTAAAGGGAAAATAAATTGATTATCGAAAAATATATCACGATATTTTACATCATTTGTATGAATTATTGTACTACAAAATGGTAGAGAAATATTTAAGGAATATACTGGAATTAATGAATTGATATAAAGTGATGAAATTGTAATCCACTAAAATTACAAAAAAGTTATACTTTTTTAAATTATGCGAAAACTTTTTCCAGCATACTACTGCTGTATTAGTCAATAAAAAAACCCAGTTAACCCCCCGTAAAAGTCCCGAACTCACTTTCGGGTTTTGGCTCGATATATGGCCTAAGTGATAGGCCTAGTATAGAGAAATATTCATGCAAAAGATCAGCTGCGGAATGCTCACACCTGCGATTTAACAGCGGCACAAAGATGCTCACAATACCTTCAACACCAAAAGTCGATTTTACAGGGTTTGAATTTTTTGGCATAATTTCGACTGATTTATAGGTTTTTAACATCGCTGAACACGATAAAATACTTTTCAAGTGGTATTTCCTTGCTAAATTTCGAGATATAGGGTTTTGAACTTTGTAAGTTTTTGTATATATCATTCTAAGTTTTTCATACCCTATTTTTCGAAATTTAGCAAGAAAAGACCACTTGAAAAGTATTTTGTCGTGTTCAGCGATGTCGAAAACCTATAAATCAGTCGAAATTATGCCAAAAAATTCAAACCCTGTAAAATCGACTTTTGGTGTTGAAGGTATTGTGAGCATCTTTGTGCCGCTGTTAAATCGCAGGTATGAGCATTCCGCAGCTGATCTTTTGCATGAATATTTCTCTATACTAGGCCTATCACTTAGGCCATATATCGAGCCAAAACCCGAAAGTGAGTTCGGGACCTTTACGGTCAGTTTTAAATTCATATTTTAGCTGTTAAAACTTACATTTGCTGCAATGGCTAAACAAACAAAAAAGGTAAAAAATTTTTTTTCATAAAATTTTCTAAAAATTGTTGCAACAATTCTTTCACCAGCAATTACAGGAAAAGAATAAATTGTTACAGCAAATGGAATCGTTTGAAGGGCAGATTCCAAAGAGCATGAAAATAGCTTTGAAACAAAATCACATGAATTGGTTGCTGTAAAAACTCGAATAATGCGATTCCCAGCTCTATAGGATGTAAATAAAGCTCGAATGATAAGTGCCGCGGTTAAATTAATAAGTAAAAGGCGTAAATTGAAGCATATTTTCTGAATATTAATTTATTTAGAATGTACAATTTATTTTAGAATAGGGTTTTGGTATACTTTGCATACCAAAAAATTATGCAGCATCTGTAAGGGAACATCCAGATTTTACGTAAGCAAAAAATCTTAAATTTTCAACCCCCCCCCCCATCCTTATCGTAAGATTTTTTCCTTTGATCTTATGTCGCACATCAAAGCCGCATAAGATTTGGCTTACCCCCACCCACCCATCAGTATATTCCCATTAATTAAAAAAGTTAAACAAAACAAAACTTACTCTTGTCTTAAAAAGAAATATCAAAGTTTTTACAAGTAATATTAACGCAGAAAAATTAAACAAAATAACAAATCCTAAAACAATGTTATATTTTATTGAATAATGAATTTCTGCAGCTTCTTGACAAATTTCTTCCATTTTCAATAAAAACAAACAAGAAAAAAAAAAGAAATAAAAAGATAAGAAAAGTCTTACTTTTATTCCAAAATGTAATTTAATGAACACCTTTAAATAATGTTTTTATTAAATTAATCATAATGTTTGGCGAAAAGTTGAAAGGTGCAATTTAAAAAAAAGTTTAATGAGATACAATTATGGTATATTTTCATTATTTTGTTTAATAGGTATAAAGTGTTTTTGCAAATCTCAAAAGCTTTTTTACTCAAAAATGTATTTTAGGAGAGATTTGGTTCTTATATAATAATAGGCATCTTTTTTAATAAAAATAAATTTGTCCATGTAAAACATTTTTTTACGGGATGCTTTTTTTCTTTTTAATAGTAAAATACGATTTCAAAATTCATCAAACGAACTTTACTTTTTAAATAATAAGAAGTTTCTTTGAAGAATTTTATTTTCAAAAGTTTGAATATTAAAGAATTTCGAAAAATGCATAAGCAAAATGCCAAAAATCTCATTTTTGAAAATTTAAAAATAATTATTGCTTGAGGTTTTGTTGGATAAAAATGCCTGCAGTTGCACAACAAATAGAAACCAAGTTGCAGTTATATTTTTATGACACAAGAAATTTTTAAAAAAATTTTATTTTTTATTTCCTTCTAATTATATTTAAATGAAACGAAAAGAATAAATCACTTTTACACTTATGAAAAAAAAAGCTTTTTACCTCCCAATTTCTTTCTTTTAATTCCGGTCATTTAAAGCAAAAAATCATCAAAGTAACAAGTGACTAACAAAATGCGATCAAAAAAAGAAGAGGAACAGCTGCCATCGATGAATTTTTCCAAAGAAAGAAAAAAGTGTCGGAAAGGAACAAAGCATTGAAGAAAAAAATTCATATCTTTCTTTTTTACTTTGTTAAATTGGCTTATGGCATTTAATGCTGCTGCTGCTGCTATTTATTTCTCTTCAAAAAATTTTTTGAGGACAGTAGCAACTTGTTATTATGAGATTTTTACAAGTGTTATTGATTGATTAGCCAATTTTTAAAATAGGAAGAAAGAAAGAGGGGATTGGACATCTGGTGACCACCAGATGATATTAGATGAAATATGAAAAAAAACAATTTTACAGCTACAAATGAAAGCTGTAAAATTGTTTTTTTTCCAAATCTACGTTGTTTCAGTTAAGGATGTTCAAATTTGGGATCCTCTTTTATAAGAATCTACAAAAATAAACCAGGACGTTGAAACACGCGAAAATTTTATTCTCTTACTTGAAGTGCATATAATGCAATATTTTTCAAGAAAGTATACAAATGTGTAAATAAGTGTTCTGTGTTACTATAATTTTTTATTACAATATGAATCTTTTTTCTTTGCTGTGAAGATTTTTTTCCCAGAAAATTACTCGCTGCCATTTTTGAAATAATATCGTTTGCCATCTTAAAACGCAGGAAACAAAAAAGTTTTTTGCTATTAATTTTTAGATTCAAATCTTTTCAAGTAGAAAAAAATGTAAACAAATCGCATCTTCTTTTTTCCTTTTATGTTGCATTTTTTTGATCGAGAGCTTTTTCTTTTTTCTAATATTTCCTTTTTTCTTTCCCCTTTAGGCGCTTATATCAAGTGGCCACTCGCACTTTTTTTTGTCAAAAGATTTGTGACACCAACTGAAAAGTTTATTTAATAAAGACTCAATGAATACACTTGTGAAAAATTTTCTTTTCTTCAAAAAAAAATAAAATGAAAGGATTGAAAAATGCGTCTTTTTTTTGGTGAAAGCAAATCCCCCTCCTTTTTTTGGAGGAATGAGAATTCGCGCTTTAAAAAAGGCTTTTGTAAAATAAGCATAAACAAATTTATTTAAGTTTTGTTAAAAAATTTTTTTTTGTTTGATGTGGGAAAAGCAAAAACATGGGTAAAAATATGAAAGTTGGAGAAAAAGTGTTGTGTGTAAAAAGTAAAAATTAATGTAAATTATATTTGAAAAATAAAATAATTACTAGAACTTTTTCCTCTGAGAGTTGTAAAAATAGTAATTTTTACCGTATAACGTACCTTTTTTTATTTTAAAAACACCTTTCATCTGCATTTTATCTTTAAAACATCTCTATCCATGTTTTATGTACATCAAAAAAAACATTTTTGAACAAAAAAATATTGCGCATCCCCTTCTTTCCTCTCTTCTCTTTCCAATTACACCACACCACCAGAAACATGATTGTAAATCAAAGGTTTTATGTTTCTTTATTCTTTTTCTCTGCGGTTTTCTTTGTTGTTTCTTTTTATTAAAAGTGAAGCAAGCATGTTCATTTCCTCTCTATCTCTTTTATCTCTCTCATATCATAGTTATTTGATGTTTACTTAAAAAAGGACTACTCTAAAAACTTTTGATTTTTATTTTTCTAAACATCAAAGCTTTTTTAAGTTTTATTTTTTGCATTTTATTTTTTTGATTAAAGTGACTCTCTTTTTTGCTTTGTTAGCCATTTTTAGGCAAAAAAATGCAACTTTCAAAATATTAACGAAAAAACAAAGTTTAGACTTTTTTTTATGCTCGAATAATTTTACTTTTTCTTGGATTGAATAGCCCAAAAAGTATGTCTTGATAAATGTTATGCTCCTTTGAATAATATGGAAATGCAAATGAAGGAATTTTTTCTTTTGTTTACCATTTAAACGCAAAATTTGATTTATATAAATTGTTTTAAAAAACATCTTTTGTTTACTTTTTGAAGTTTTAAGGAAGAATTGGAGTCAATTTTTCAGATTAATTTCATAACTACCCCTGAAAATCTTTTTTGTTTCCTGATCTGTTATCATCTTTCGAGAGAGATAATGGCACCATAAAAAACGTTATTATCTCAGATGATTGCTCACATTAAAATTGTTACCTTTTTGGGCAAATTTAAAGTTTTAATTTCTTTTTTCAAAAAAAATTAAGCTGCTTAATTTTAATTCTTTTCTTCCCAACATGCTTTTAATGACAACCATTTAAGCTGTTGCTTCTCACAGGTGTTTCCATCCCTCCTTTTTTGTTTTCCCCATTTTTTTGCAACTCTTCTTCCTTTTGTTTTTCAAGCTTTTAATCAAAGTAACGCTCTTTCATTTTTCATTGAATTCCAAAAAAAATTATTTAAAAATGCAACAATCATCTTTGACATTTTGCTTTCCTTTCATTTTACCATTTTTTTTATATGGCTGTCGGCAGCTTTTTTTCAAAAACATGGAAGAAGTTAAAAGAAGTTGGTCGTGCGCGACCTCGGCATTTATGAACGTGAAAGAAGAAGAAAAAAAGCATGAAAATGAATCCACTCTTTTTTATTTTGAACAAAAGAAAAACGACGGCAATTTACAAATATAGCTTGGAAAAAAAATGGGAAGAAAGAGTCACAACTAATTATTAAGCCTATTTTTTTTAAAAACATACATTCATTTATTTATAAATGGAAATATATTTCGGAAAAAAACAGCATTGAAAAAAAGGTACAAATTCTTGGAAAAAAAGAAAGCTAATTCTTGGATTTAAAAAAAAAATGTTTTTTCAGCAAAAAAAAAGTAAAAAATAAATTAAGTTTTAATAAAGTTCTTTGCTGCTCATTTTTTGTTTCATCGTCCTTGACTGAAATTTTCTATTGAGTATTAATTTGCGTTTTTATACGTGATTAGAAGGAATAATGAGGTGGGCCGACGACGAAGAGGGATAATTTGTTTTTGAGGATTCCAGATTAGTGAAAAATCATTTTCTTTTTCTCGTTCAAAATGCGTTGAAAGTTTTTGCGAAAAAAATACAAATTTTGATTTTAGCAAAAATGACGATTTTCATTGGTTTAGAATGTTGAAATAAAGCATCTGCATTTAATTAAAATAATTCAAAAACGTTTTTGTCATACTTTTTTAAAACTTTTTTCGGCAACATTACTAAAAAAACCGATTTTGATTTTTTATTACTGTTTATGTCATTTTTCTTTCCCCTCTGCTGTTTTTCATTTTTTTATTGTTGTTGATTCACATTTAATTTAAATTCATTGCCCGTAAATCTTTCGATTTCACTCATTTTTTGTCATTTTAAAAATGCAATTTTTTTTGATCGGTTTTGCGTTTGATTTTTTTGAAAAAACTATTGTTTGATCAAATTTTTTTGTTAAACTTTTTTTACGTTTGTTTTTAATTATATTTTTTTTAGGATTTTTATTTAAAAAATAAAATAAGTTTTGCAAAAATGTAAATTTATTTTTAATGAAAATGGAATGTACTCGGGTGAAATTAGCTTTAACGTGCCTTGGATTAATTACAATTGTATTAATTCAAATTTTATATATTAGTTCAAAATTGGGTGTTAATTGTGATATAAAAGATGTATTTTTTAAGTATGAAATTGGCAAAAATTTTAAAAGGTTTGTTATAAACAATAAAAAATGAAAAGTATTTTATTTTTAGCAGTGAAATTTTACCTGCCAAAGTTGAAAGAGAACGTCAATTACCAGATGCTTTAATTATTGGAGTTCGAAAAGGTGGAACTCGTGCTTTATTAGATGCGATGGCCTTACATCCCCAAATAAAAGCTGCTCGTCGAGAAGTACATTTTTTTGATCAAAATGAAACATATTCATTGGGAATTGAATGGTATCGGCAACAAATGCCATTCTCACATTCTGGACAATTAACAATTGAAAAAACTCCTGCATATTTTGCATCTTCAATAACTCCATCAAGAGTTTATCAACTAAATAAAAATATGAAAATAATTATTATCCTTCGTGATCCCGTTATTAGAACAATATCTGATTTTACACAGGTTTCGTTAAAAACTGAAAATATATTAACAAAAAAATTCATTTAGGTACTTTATACAAAATTGGAGAGAAATAAAACACAACCAATTTTTGAAAATGTTGCATTTCTTCCAAATTCAAAGAAGATTAATATTGATTTTAAACCAATTCGAAATTCGCTGTATTATTTGCATTTAAAAAATTGGTTACAATATTTTCCTTTGGAAAATTTTTTATTTTTAAACGGTGGAAAATTTGTGATTAATCCATTAACAGAAGTAAGTTATTTTATTTCTCTTGTTCATACAAGTGTTTTATATTTAATATTAAATACAAAAAACAGCACTGCCGATACTAATGAAGCGTGTTTTTAAAAATTTGTTTTGGCTACAATCATAATTTCTGTTTTTAACTACTTCCAATTTTTTATACTTTTTAATTTTTACTCAAAAATTTAATTGAAATTCAGTCAGTTTTAATTAAAGGATCTCATGTATTCAAAACAGGAACTTCTTACATTTAGTAGTGATTAAAAAGTCGTAGTTTTGAAGTAAATTTTTTTTAATAATTTACGATGAATGTGTAAAATACATGTTTAGTGTGGGTATATAATTAGATAAAATTTTTTAAATCTTAAAATAATGTAGTCAAAATGTACTAATGACTGTTTTTATCACTAAAAAAACCATCGCCGGGGATATATTGCGTCAAGAATGATTCCAATAATTTCAAACGTTCATAATCGTATTAAATAAACGAGTATGCACATTTACAGATACTGTAGTTACAAACTTTTATGTATCAGTAATTTAATTATTATTACTGCTTGAAATATTTTTACATAAACATTTTCAATAATACTTCCTAAATTTTTCAGTTAAAAAAAGTTCAACACTTTTTCAATCTCTCTGATGCAATTACTGATGACCAACTCTTTTATAATCCAATAAAAGGTTTCTATTGTTTTCGTCGAAAAGAAAAGCATAATGCCCGTTGTCTTGGAAGTAGTAAAGGAAGGGCGCATGTTCCAATTTCAGCAATTACGAAAGAACATTTATCAAAAAATTTTCAACCATACAATGAAAAGTTTTTCAAGCTTATAAATCATAGATTTAATTGGGTATGAAAAGAAGATAAAGCGATGGAATCAAGAAGTTGGGTGGCACCATATATTACTATGTTCAAAGAATTGTGCCGGTTACATGTCGGTACCAAAATTTGTTTTTACGAAAAAAAATATTTTTTGTCACAAGAACATTCCCTGTTACATCAGAAATCCGGATTTTGAAATGAAACTGTTTTCAATTTTAATAAAATATTGTGTGATTTTTATTTGATAGAAAACATACTGGTGAATAATGAGTATTTTATTGTTAAGCTTTTTCTTTCTTTTTTGTTTACGGGTAAATAAATACATAATGATTTAAATTTTAAAAATTATAGAAAACAACAGATCAGTTAGAGTACTTAATAAACACTGATTAAAAAATTTTGAAAACGTTTATAACAGATAAATTGCAAATCGTTTCGCTTCATAAGAAAAACTGCTGAAAATATTAAAATATTTGACATTGGTTCTTTTCAAAAAATATTAATAATGAAATAACTTTAGTTTTGTTTTTCGTCTTTTCTGAAAAAAAAATTATTTTATCTTATACTTTTCAAAATACTGCATTCTAAATATGTTTTATATTTTATCATAACAAAGCATTAAAAAAATTCAAAAAACATTAACAGACATCTAGAGACTAAAGAAGTGGTGTTTTTTGGCAAGATATAAAAAATCATGATACGAAAAATATTTTTTTTCGCTTTTCATTCTTTGATTTCCTTTTATAAATATTAGTTAAATAAACAAAATTTTAAAATAAACAAACAATTATTGTTAATTATGTCTATTTAATCCTTTTTCGTGGATTATATTTTACATGTATCTTGCTATATTCTAAAACAATACAATTTTTCAACAAAAAAAACCAATCCGTCGATCTCATTAAGAAAGACATTAGGAAATACTTTTCATTTTGATTTAATATTGCAAAAAATCGCTAAAAACGATACTGTCATTCGGTTTCTTAGTATTATGATGCTGGTTTTTTTCCATTTTTCAAAGAAAATTTTGTTAGTTTATTATTATATCAGCAAGCAAAAATTGAAGCAAACACATTATTTTTCCTGATGTGTTGAAATTGGACCTTTTAAAACTCAAAACTTTGAAATTTTTGCTCATTGTTTAAAAGATATGATAATAAAACACGTATAAAAATCTTAAGACAAACGTTGAAATTTTTTCAAACAATGTTCTTAGGAATTTTTAATATGGTAAAAAAAACTGCCATGCCGGACTGTCTCTTTTATAATTTATAACAAAAGTACAAACTTGTTAATTAAAAACAAGTTATGATATTAATTGTACTTTTCTTTTCTCATTTTTTTAATAATTTTTTTTTCGACTTAAATAACAATGAATAAGGCTTTTCTCAAAATTCATTAAATTTAATCAGATGATTAGTATTAATTGTACTTTTCGCTTTATTGAATTTTAAAATTTATTTTTGAAAACAGTTTTATAATATACTTCATTTATTACAATGATTAAAAAAGGCGTAATTCAAAGAACAACTCAATAATACAAATTTACATAGTCATACAAAGTCATGTCTGATGATGGCATATATTTATTCATTCACTTTAATCGAACTAAAACGGTTGAAGAAATTTTAAAAGTAGTTGATTTTAAATGTGATACACTTGCAGTTTGCTTTTTTGTTCGACAAATTAATGCTCTTCGATAACTTTTTATACTTAATAAAGTGATAAGTGGATTAAATACAACAATGAAGTTCATCGGCAAGAGGGAAATCAACATATATCCGCCCGAAGTTTGTGCAAAATCTGATGGAACAGCAAAAATTAACAAAAATATTATTATCAAAATAATCAAAGAAAAGCACGGCATAATTGACTAAAAATAATATGTATTATAAGAGTGTGTTTCAAGTTTTAAAACTTACCTGTAAAATAACTCTTCGTCCAAATTGTTTATGAATTCTTAAAGTTTGTGGTGAAAAATGTATTTTTTTAGAGTTTAAAGTTTTTGCAACTTTAAAATTTGAAACAAAGAATGCTGCATTTGCCGTTATTGTTAAAGCAAACATTAAAACAACGTAAAAAATGAACCAAAAATCTTGCTGAAAAAAGGAGAAATTTTTAGCTATTGAACGAATTTTGTATTTATTGGATTGCTGTAGAACTTACTATAGGCAATGAACGAAATGAATAAATTAATTCAGGGTAATCCCGCCATAGCTCCATATCTTTAAGGGCATCATTATCTGATAGATTTATATTTTGGCATGGGATACAGAGATATAAACTACTAATAGACATTCCAAGAAGAAATATTAAACCTTGAAATATCCAAGTTCGAGCACCATTCGGTGTTACACGTCTAAAAAATATGTTTTTTTGTGTTTACTGTAAAGCTTGTAAATGGAACTTACTTAACAATAATATAAAATCGGAATAAAGCTTGAATTATCATACTCCATAAAATTGCTAGCAATGCAAACATATAAATCCACATTGCAAAACATGGCCATAAACCATATTGCGGATACCAAGGGGATGAAGTTCGAAAATATACTCTGATATCTGTTGTTTCAATTTGCTAAAAATAGAAAAGATGTTAAAATTCAAGCACGCATCCAGGGATTTTGTTTAAAGAAGGAAGCGTTTGGGGAGTATGGGAGGCCACTTTTGATAAAAGAGGGCTGGGCTCCGTAGGCCCCCTGGATATAGGTTTGTTATAGTCTGATCCATAGAAAATGTAAAACTATAGTCTCAACAAAAAAAATTTCCGACAGTTTGGTGAAAGGTGTTTTTGATATGATCTCAACTTACCGGTACAGTAAATCCAGAAATAAAAGCAAAAATTAGATCAACCATACAAGTCTGAAATAAAATATGCCGATACGATTTCATTTCTTTTGATGTATTTTTTAGTATCAAAAATATTAATAATACATTTAAACATATTGATGTACAACTTGTAACCCATGAAGTAATATTATATAAAATATACATATCCATTTTAGAAATACCTTAAATTCAGCTAAAGAAGAAAAATAAGTAATTTTAACAAATTTTTAGTTTAATTTATATATAAATAATTTTTTGGTTGTGAGATAATACGTCTGTAAAAATTTAATTAATTTAATTTTTACGGCTCTGCAAACTTCGAGATACAAAAATTTTCAGTCACTCATATAATTTTGTAGTACGAAAATGAAATCAAATGAAAGTAATAAAAAGGGAGTAACAAAAGCTTATGGAAACAATTTGAAAATTATGAGAAACAGTTTATTTATAGTTTAAATTTAAAATTTTTTATCATTTTCCTAACACAATATTTTTTATCTGTGATAATAATTATTTGTAAAATTATTATAACTGCAGAAACAAAATCCATTTTACCACAAAAAAAAAGAGAGTAGGCGTTTGCATAATTACTGTATATTTTAAAATTTATTTTTTAATTAAAAAGCATCAAACATTCTGAAAAAATAAAAAAACAATAATATTTAAAACGGGAACAGATTTTCACATGAATGATTAAAGAGTTTTTGAAAGTTTTTTTTAAGAATAAATAGCGACCGTCATCCAAAAAACAAAATGACAAATTTTAATTGGATCTCAAGATAATCCATTTTTTAGATTATGTCATTTCTGTTAAGTTTTCTTTGTATTATTATGCTCATATATTTTTTTTGTTCACAGCTCTTTGTTTTGACACACAATTTGAATGAAGTCGTATCTGATCATAAAAGTGAAAACAACAATTGCACTTTATTGTGTTTAGAAAATTACACATTTGGCGCCATTTTTTTGATGAAAAAACATATCAGATTTGTTGCCTGGTGCTTATTCGAAGTTGCACATAAACAGTTCACACATTTTTTTACTCTGGCCAGCCGCAGCAGAGCAAGCAGATTTTTTTGCAGCAGGTCCGTCAATGAATGCGCAATGAAACAAACGAAAAAAATTTACAATCTCATTTTTTATCGGCTGGTATGTGCCTGTCTCTCTGCTGCTGTGGTAAAATTTTTCCTTTCATGCTGATGCCATTGATCACTAATCAATAAAAAAATTTTAACCTTTTTTTGTCTATTAAAAGGGTCACCTCTAAAGGCATTTTGTGAACCACTCATATTTTTTTGATATTGATTTTGTATCTATTTCTTTTTTGGATTAGGTTGGCATTTTTTGGTGTGAAAGAATTTGCTGACGGAATTTTCTTTCACACCAAGAAAAAGTTGTTACAATTTTACTCTGATTTTTTACATTTTTTTCCCGTAGCTATTTTAACACATTTTTAATTTAATTTAAACAAACTTTAAAGAATTTATTCAAAAATTACTCATCTGTCTCTTTTGAATATCTCACTTTGATAATTTAAGTATAAGCAAATATTAGATATCTCCCTGTATTGCATTTGTATTTTGTAGTTTACAAGAAGTTTTTTTTCGTGGTTTTTAAATTTTTTAGCTGATATTATTGTTATATTTTTTTAACATTTAAGGCTTTATATATTCATACAATCAATAATCTTCTGAATTTATTTTAATTTATTCTTGAAAGTATGTCAACACATGGCAAAAAGCGTGGTTCAAGTTCTATGGAATCTTCTTCACCTTTAAGTTTTTTAAAAGTATTTTTTTAAAAAAATGTTACCATTAATTTCATTTTTTAGGCAAAAAGGGTTTCTTTTGCAACTCCCTTATGCAATACTTCAAAAGCAGCAACTGAGGAAAATGTTGATATAATGGCCGATCGATTAATTAAAAAAACATATGATGATATTGTTAGTAAATTAAATAAAAATCCTCAATGGAGTTCAATTTCTAAAGTAAGTTTTTTTTAAAGGAGGAACCATACCGCTAACATACTTTTCTTTCATCCATAATTAAAAATCAGGGAAAAGCTAGTGTTTTTTTTTCCGTTCTCATTTTTTTGTAGATGCGCGACTAAAAAAGATAATCGGCAAAAAACGAATGAAAAATGAACAATATCTTTGCCTTGATTTTAATGCACGATCGAAAAAAAAATTTGTTTCCGGTGTGACTCTTTATATGTTGTGTCAATTTTTGAGAACCGTCGATTCTCGAGAACCAACGTCGGACCTTGAGAACTGACATCGGTTCTAGAAAACCGATGTCAGTTCTAGAGAACAGAAATCATAATTAATGGTTCACAAAAGCCGACGTCGATTCTCAGGAACCGACGTCAGCTTTAGACAATGGGTTTGGTTTCTAAAAACTGACACAACATATATAACAGTAAAATAATGTATTTTTTTCATTTAAGGCATTTAAAAATTGTACACATGAAGGTGAAAAGGTTGCAATCGAATATCAACGGTGCAAAAAAGAACTTATAAAAGTAGAAGAAGCTTTCGAAAAATTAAATGAAAAAATTCAAGATTTTGAGCAAAGAACTTATGAAGCTGAATATGATGCAGAAAAAAAGGAAGAAGAGTTACAGGCACAAAAGGATGAACTTGCTGCAGCTCAAACAATGATTGATAAAAATCAATTTAAAATAAGATTGATTGAAAAAGAAAATGAAAAGTTGAAAGAAGAATTAATGAACGAAAAAGAACAACGAAAACTTGCAGAAAAGAATGCAGCTGATGCTAAAATAGAAGCCGCAAAACATGCTAAAGAATATGAATCAAAAAGTGCCATGGATGGATTGGAAGAAAAAATAAATAGTTTAAAAGAAGAACTTGTTAAACTCCAAAGTTATACTGTAAGTTTTTTCTTGTGCCAAAATGTTTTTTATAAAAAGTGTAAGCTTTTAGTCAAATGATGTAATGCAAGGTATTCAAAATTTAACAAAGAATTTATCATCATTTTTCCCATCTGAAAAGAAAGAAGGCAAGTTTTTGATATTTTATTTTCCTTATAATTTTTATGTTTGTTTTTTAGGCCCAATGTGGTTAGTGAAAAAAGAAATTGTTGAATCAATTTACAAAAATTCACAAGATGAATTTGAATCATTTATTTGTAATTATATTGAAGCATTATTTAAATGGGCCGAATTGGTTTTACCTGAAAGTATGTTGGATAAGAATAAAAAGAAAGAAGTTGAATTTATTATTGCACACTATTTTAAATTGATTAATGAAGAACAAAGGAACTTATATAGAAAAATGGTAAAAAAAGTTTTAGAAAAATTACGTTCAAGCTATCGTCAAAAAATTTATTCCTTAATAAAGAAATATGGTATAATTGGATTTGCACCTGATGGAAATTGCTTCTTTTATGAACGTCAACAAAATGGTCAATTTAATCCATTTTCTGATGATAAGTTTCTTCATCCACTTGAAGTTGATAATGAAAAAAAAGATCAAATTTATGGTATTCCAATTGAATATGAAAATTCTGATTTTATTATGATTGTTGAAAATACTGTTAAGAGTGGAATTGTATTTTATCGTATTGATCCAAAAAGTGGACATAAAGAAATTGTTTATTCAAATGGAAGAACTGGTAAAAAAAGTTTATAAAACTTTGTTCTGTTGTTTTTTGTAGTTTTTGATTTATCATCTTTTTGTGTTTTGTAAATATTTGAATAAACATTTATCGCTGTATTTTTTTTATGGATATTGGGGTTTTGTTTTTGTTTAATTGAAGTGAAGTGAATAATTTCTTCAAAATGAAAGTCTATTTTTTGCTTTCTAATATTTTTTAAAATTTTTTGTGAATTCTTTTTTTAAATAATTAAAACTGTTTTTTAAAAAGCAATGGAAACAGTTTAGATTTTCGAAAAAAATCTTTTAATGCATAGAACAGCTTCATTTAAAATCTTCATTACTTAGAGAAAAATTTATTGTTTATGCTGGTTGCTCGTGTTTTTTTAACTAAAATAAACTTTATCTTTTCTTTAAAAAATGTGTTATTCATCATTTTTTAAAGTGCAAAAAGATGAATCACATTTTATGATTCATTCAACAAATTATAAAATAAATTCGAAAATTAAAAGTTATTTATTTTTACTTTTAATGTGATACTGTAAACGCTTTACGTATGTGAAAATAAAATAGATATGTTGGCGATTAAAGTATACTGTACGTAATATATTATTACTTATAAGTCTTATTTTTATATTTTTAAATAGCTTTAAAAAGCTAACATTTAAAGTTTATAAAAATTTTCAAAATAAAAATAATTTTTTAAAAATTAGACCATAATTACAGTTGCAATTTCGCAGGTGAAGTTGTAATTTTTACAACTGAAATTGCATTTGATTTTCGAAGATTTGTAAATTTTTTGTAACATATAAAAACTCGGCGATAACTTTGAATGCTTAATAAAGTGATTAATGGGTTAAAAACAATAATGTAATGCATTGGTATTAAACCAAACATGATGAAACCGCCTTTTTTTAATTCTGATGGTAGTGCATACATACATGCAAGAATAATTGAAATTGCAATTAATGCAATAAATGGAGAAATTGACTGAAATGTTTTCATGTTATTTTTGTAAAATTACTTTTAAAAGACAAACTTGTAAAATCATTTTCTTACCAAATTGTTTATGAATCCGTAAAGTTTGTGGTGAAAAAATAGATTTTGAAGAGTTTAATACAGCTCTAACTTTGATTGTAAAAATAAAGAATGTAAAAATTGAAAAAATAGTTAATCCGCCAACAAAAAATATTAATATTAAAAAAAATGGATTAAACTAAAAAATTTTTTTTTAATTTTTGCTTGTTTATCATTGATAAAAAAAAATTAAAAGTCAAAAGCCTTACCATGCTTTGTGATCTAAATTCATTGATAGCATTTGGATAATGCTCCCATAAATCCATTTCCATAATTGGAAAATTATCTTTGATATCAAAATTTCGGCATGGCATAAAAAGATATGGTAATGAATTTATTAATGATGCCAGAAAAACACTTAATTGAATCATCCATGTCTTTTTCCAACTTAATGTTACTCTGCTGAAAATATTTTTAAAAATTAATTCAAACAAATTTTTGCAACAGTAATTTTTTTACCGAACAATTAAGCAATATCGAAATAATGCTTGAATAAACATACTCCAAATAACTGTAAAAAGTGCAGAAACATAAAGCCATCCAGCAATACATGGATAAATTCCAAAGGTTGGATATCCGGGAAAACTTGTACGAATGTAAATTCGAGTACCATTTACTTCAAATTGCTAAAAAAAATCACTATTTTTTAGAAAAAATTTTAGAAATGCAAATTTTCTCACAATTAATGTTAAACCAAAAACTAAAGCAAGAAATAAATCAAAAATACAATTTTGTAATAAAACGTGACAATATGCTTTCATTTCTTTTGAAGTATTTTTAAAAATTATAAAAATTAAAAAAACATTTAAAAGCACTGATAAAGTACTGGAAAATGCTGCACTTGAAATATATAAAGCATAAATAAAATGAACATCCATTTTTAATCTTTTTTGAAAGTGACTGTTTTGAAATTTATTTTTGACAAATTTAAATTTTCTGAAAATTTTTTAAAAATATAACAAAAATTTTTTAATTAAAAATATTAACACAAATTTGAAAATTTAATTTTTACAGACTTTTTAAGAAATAAGTGTTCGGGGGGCCCGAGGTTAAATAATAACCTTTAATTATACGTCGGTTACCATGACGTTAAACAGGCTTCTGGAGGGATTCCAGGTAAAACTATACTTATCTATTCTCATGTAAGTGTGTTATAGCCCCCTCGTCCTATTATCTGGAGGAAAGAATAACAAAAAAAATTGAATTATCTTTTTGCTTAAACATGTTTTTGTGTAAATTCATTTTGCAATAATTATTCATTGTTTGCTTTTAAAAACAAAGGGACATAATTAATTTTTTTTCTTTTCTGAAACGTCACTAATTAGCAAAAACGATGGAATTTATTTAATAGTGCCTAATATATTTTATAGTCTTTGTTGAGGCAATTATTTCAACAGAAATTATATTTTCTATGAACATAGGGTTGCTTTCTTTGTTTTTAATTTTGATGCTACAATTTTAATTGGATGAGAGGGGTAAGATGACAGACAATTAATTAATTTATGACGTATGTAAATGTATTGTTCAACCAAAAATAACATTCAAGTTTTGTCTGTTTTTGGCTAAAAATATTTTACAAAATAAAAAAAAGCTAACATTGAAAAAATAATTCAATTTTTTTAAAGAATGTAAGAAATAGTCTTTCTTTTTTGGAGCTTGGTTCATAAGATCCCGTGGTATAATGGTTAACGCACATGAACTTCACTCAGAGCATAAAAGCTCGAACGCCAATGATTCAAAATTTTACTGATTCTTCAGCTTTTGTTTCTTCTTTCAAGGATTCGTCCCAGATTGTAGGACAAAAGTGTGTGATGGGCTTCTTTTGCGGCGTATGAGGCATTTTTTGATTCTTATTTTTTTATTTAACAATTGAGTGAGAAAAATTATATAAGAATCATCGAAGAAAACAATTATCAACACATATTATTAATCAAAAATTCAAAAATGCTATAAATATTTCAACAAACATGTTTTTAAATGAACAAATTATTTGAACTGCAAAAAAAACGACTGATAGACTTTCTGAAACAGAAAACCCAAATATTAATCAACTGCAAAGCGTGCTGTTTGTTGCGCTTTAAAAATGGTTTTCTGAAAGCCAGAACTTTTTTACGAGGTCAGATAAAAAAATTCTGTCTTAACATTTTGCTCGTCTCATCGAGTTATACAAAATATTTAGACAGAATTTTTTTATCTTACCTGGTGAAAAAGTTTTGGCTTTCAGAAAACCATTTTTAAAGTGCAATAAACATCACGCTGAGTATAACATATTCTTTTTTGTGTTTTATTTTTAACAAAAGAAACTGAATTATATTTTTAGAACAGACTAAAATCGATTTTTTTTGTCAAAATATAGCTTTTAAGCAGTATTTTCATTTATATTAGAAAGCAAAAACAGTTAATGGATATGAAATCTTAGAACAGGATTTAATTGGATCAGACATTATGCATTATATGACAGTTAAGCAGAAACATAATTTTAATTTTTCTAAAAAAATATTAAAAACACAATTTCACGTTTTATCTTTGAAAAAATTTTTTAATAGAATATCTGATAAATAATTTAATAATGAAACTCACAAGCTGGAATATTATCAAAAATTTGTAAATATTCCAACTTGTAAGTTTTTTTATTTTATTTCTGCGTCAAAAATGAAATCATTATTCAAAAAAATTGGTTTTTTTTATCACTTTCACAAATGTGACGCTTTGTTATTTGAAATTTTTTTTCTTGCTTTTAAGCTACGTTCTCCAACCTGCAGATTGCAATCTCAACACATGACATTTTTTAAAAAATATTATTTTTAATTATTTTTTTTTCCTATATGCAAATTTTTTCTACATGATAAACAAATTATCCTCGATGTTCATTTGTTTACAAAAAAATAACATAAACATCACATGCTAGTATTGTCAACATTTGAAAAGATGTTGTTTTCTCGAATTCGTCCATTGACTTGCTACAATATTCCATCATCAACTTTTCAAAAGCGTTCAATAATAATTAAATCAAAATTTAAATATATTGAACCAATAAATAAATCATTTTCTGAACAATTATTGAAAAGAATTTGGAGACATGGTTATACAAATCCTTCAAAAGCTGCAATAATAAATGCATTTAATCCTGAAGAAAGATTATCCTTTCATGATTTATATCTTCGTTCACTTTCAATTTCAACATTTTTACATCAAAAATGTAATTTTAAACATGGAAATTGTGTTGCAACTGTTCTTCCAAATTTAATTGATTTTCCTGCAATTGTTCTTGGAACTGGTTTAATTGGTGGCTTTACAACTCCTGCCTCTTCACAGCTAACTTCAAAAGAATTGGAAGTTCAATTCAAAGATTCAAAAGCATCCATCATTTTTTGTGCAGATTTTACACTTGAAAATGTTTTGGAAGCTGCAAAAAATTGTCCAAAAATTAAAAAAATTATTTGTTTAAAATCTGGTCTTTTACCTAATGGTTCTCCAGAAGTTATACTTCCACGAAATGTTATTTCATATGAAACTATCAAACATTTGCAACCTCAAATTTTTTCAAATAAAGTTGAAATTAATACAGAACGTGATATTTTTCTTCTTCCATATTCAAGGTTAGTTTAGTTTTACTTATTTTTAATCAGCTGATATTGATTGTTTTTTAGTGGAACAACTGGGCCTCCAAAAGGTGTTATGCTTACTCATAAAAATTGGAATACAATGGTACCAAATTTTTCATCGTATGTTAAAAATGAAATTTTTCCATATGTTAGTAAAGAAAACGTTGTTACAATTGATGATCCTCAATTATTATTTTTACCATTTTATCATATTTTTGGTGTTGGAGCTCTTATGGCAAATCTCTTTGTTGGGGTACCAACTGTTACAATGGCAAAATTTGATTTTAATCAAATGTGCAAAGCAATTCAAGATTTTAAAGTAAGTTTTTTCTTTCAAGCGCAACTTTTATGTTTCTTTTTTTATAGGTTCGAATAATGTTTATGGTTCCACCAGTTTTTCTTAAATTAAAAACTGAAACATTTAAATATGATATTTCTTCTCTTGAAATGCTTCTTCTTGGTGCTGCACCTGTTGATGAAGAAACAATGAAAGCAATTCAGAAGCGTTTGCCACATTTAAAAAAGGTTCAACAAGGTTATGGTATGACTGAAACTGTAATGGTATCACATGCAAACACTTTAAAAGAAGATTATCCATTAGCATCTATTGGTCGACCACTTGCTGGTTACGAAATGAAAGTAAGGTTTTGGATAGGTTTGATAAATCGTAATCATTTGTTATTTTTTAGATTGTTGATCCAGAAAGTAAAAAAGAATTGGGATATAATGAAATTGGTGAAGTATGTGTAAAATCTCAACAAGTTATGTTAGGATATTTGGATAAGCCATCTTCAACAGCTGCAATGAAAGATGATGATGGATGGTTATATACAGGTGATATTGGATATTTTGATGAAAATGAATATACATATATTGTTGATCGAATGAAAGAGCTTATTAAAGTTAGTGGGCTACAAGTTGCACCAGCTGAATTGGAAGCTCTACTTTTAACCCATCCAAAGATTAAAGATTCTGCTGTAATTGGGATTCCACATGAAAAAAAGGGTGAAGTTCCACGTGCATATGTTGTTGTTTCAAATGATGGAGGAGAAGAAGATATTACAGAAGATGAAATTAAAGCATTTGTTGCAAGTATGTTTTTTATTATTTTGTTATTATTGTACCATTTTTATAGCTAAATCTGCACCATATAAACAGTTAAAAGGTGGCGTTGAATTTGTTAAAGAAATTCCTAAATCTGCTTCTGGAAAAATTCTTCGTCGACTTCTTCGTGATCAACATAAGAAACGTCTCAAGCTTCGTGAATCTTAATATCAGTTATTTAAAATTATGTATGATATATTTAAATAATCAAATAAAAGCAAATGTAATTTTTTGTGTCGTTACTGCAATAGAAACTACTGTAAGGGATTTTTTCTTTGGTGTCGTTGCCTTTGACCTCGTGGCCTTTGAAAATTTAAAGGATGCAAACGGTTTGAATTTTGTTTTTAACTTCTTTTTTCCGAAATGACATGAACATGACGATCAGATATAAGAATAATAGAAAAAGACCGTAATCATTAGGTTAATGACATTTTGGAAAGCATGTTAAATAAAATCAGAATGCCCGATTTCTTTTAATAAAAAGCGCTTGTCGTTTTCATGTATCCAAAAAAAGAAATTTAAACTATTGAAGTTTATTATGCACATCCCGAATCTTTTATTGTCAATAAAAAAATGATATAAACAATTAACATTAATACTCTTTCAAATTCTATTTTCTAACATCCAATCTATCAATACAAATAATACATACATTTCAACTTTCTTTTTTATGAGATTTTCTTCGATTCATTGAAGACGATGTTGAAGGTTTAAATTGATGTTGAACGGCAGCCATTCGACGTTCATTTAATCGACGAATAACTTGAGCATATTTTTCATATTTTGTTCGAATCCCATATTCCATTTCTTTTGCACTTTTAAGTTTTCCCATTCGACGAAGAACTTGAAATGTTAATTGTATTCCAGCTAATGTTGTTAAATAATGTAATGGTGTAGTAATCTGTAAAATAAATTTTAATAGTGTAATATTTCCAAAAAAAATTACTTTATACAAAATTAAAGCCACAACAAATTCTCCTGCAGCATCTGGAACATTTTGTACTTTTGTAATTACAACTTCTGGCATATGTAAGACTTTTAGAACAGCAATGACATCAATTCCACTTAAAATAAGAGAAATATAATAATATATAGTTTAAGCAAACTTACGATCGAACAACCAAGAATAAAGCCCCAAACCAAAGCGCAGAAGAAACAATATGAACGGGAATTGCAATATACCAATATCGTTTAAAATAAAATTTATATTTATAACACAGTTTTATGGATAATAAAACTGTGTTATAAATATATATATATTATAATTATGAGATATACAAACGTATGTATACGCGGCAAACGTGTAAATGAAAAAAATGGTACATTTAGTTCTTCAAGCGGAACGATTGCTTTAAAACAATAATTAAAACGATAACTCGATCAGCATTCGTATGATTATAACCACGTTTAACATTTAAACGGAAATCTTGGAGCTTTCCAAAACAAGATAGAACTTAGTACACCTTTTGTCCTAAATAATCATAAACAATGAATATCAAATTAAGATAAAGTTATATGAAAGTTTCATAATGAAACTCTAATATTAATAATTGTTCGTATATTTTTCAATGATAAAATTTTTGGCAGCTTCGCAACATGCGACAATTTTATCAACTTGTAAAACGTCTTTCTTGTGGAAATTTTTTTTTGTTAATTTTTGCAATAAAATAATTTTATGTTAGAATATTTTAAAAAATGTTAAAATTAAAAACGTTTAATAATTTTACAATTAAAATTCATTGGTTGAACGGTTAAACCTGGAATTTTTTCAAGGGATGGAACATTATTTTCATCAATTGGGGCTAATTTAAATTGATTAAAAAAGTTTGAAATAATAAGAAATAATTCCATTCGAGCTAAAGATTCTCCAAGACATTGCCGTTTTCCAACAGAAAATGGAATAAGCTCATCAATTTTTTGTAATTCCCCATTGGCATTTATGAATCTTTCAGGTTTAAATTTTTGCGGTTCAGGGAATATCTATAAAGGTTTTGAGTGATTTGGGATATATGAGATTCTTAAAAATTGATCAATTTACCTTTTCATCATATAAAATTGCTGAAAGCATTGGAGTAATTGTTGAATTTTCTTTTATTAAAAATCCTCCAACATTTACATCATTTAATGTTCGATGCATTAAATTTATTGGTAATAAATTTACACATCTTTGAACTTCATTTATAAATGCATTAATATAAATTAAAGAAGTTTTATCTGAAAGTGTTATCCTTCGATCTGAACCAATTACAGTATCCAATTCTTTATAAATTTTTTTTTGAACTAGAGGATTATTTAAAAAATACAATAATGAAAAGATAATTGTATTTGCAGTTGTTTCTTGTCCGGCAACCCAAAAATCAAATAACATATATGCTAATTGATGCTCTAAAAAAATTTATTAGATTTGTTTTAAGCAAAAAATTGCTGCTTTAACCTGTAAATTCTTTATTCCCTTTTGCCGCTTCACAGAGATATGCTTCAACATAGTCTTGTGGCTCATTTTTTGACATAATTTCTGATAAATTTTTTTGATGCATTTTAATTTGTTCATTACAATAATTATATATTGCAAAATGTGTCTTTAAAAAATCATCATATTTTGGTTTAATAAATGGAAAATATTTTAAAGGTGTAAAGCTTAAACCAAGATTTATTGTTGGCCAAACTGCCATTCTCATATATTTTGCAACGATATCTTTCATTTCTGAAAATTTTTGTTTTTCTTCTTTTTGATGATATCCATAACCAAAGAGAAGTTGATTAATGATATTTGCAACTGTGACTTCAATAATTGAAGATGGCTCAATTTCAATGAATTTCTTTTTGTCAATCATTTCATTCAATTCATCAAACATAAATCCAAGCTCAAGTTGAATCTGAAAAGAATTTTCTGTTAAAATTCTGTTTAAAACAAAAGTTGTTTTACACAAAGTCTCACAACGAAAATGAAAGAATCATAATGTTTAAGCATGTACCTTTTCTTCCATTAATCCACGGCCCATTCCAAAATTTCGAAAAACTTGTAGCGCAAATCTTCGATGTTCTCTCCAACGATCTCCATCAACAAATATAACACCAAAATCTCCATCCCTCAAAATATCATTATGTTTTCCAACCATTCTTCGTCCAGCATATGAATCTCCATCTTTAATAAATGTTTCACAAATAAGTTTATAATCATTCACAACAACAACTGGACATTCTGCAAACCAAAATGTATATACATCACCATATTTTTTTCTCCATTTATCAAAAACATCATATCCGGCACCATTGGCACGAATTTCAAGTACATTACCAATAAATGGAATTGGAATTGGACCTTAAATTTTTTACTGTATAGAATTTGGAAGTATACAAATTGTTTAAGATTTAATTGTAAAATTTCAATCAAGTTTTAAAAAAAACTATTTTTTCTTTCTCTTTTTCAATTACATAATTTTTTACAACACCAAGTTTAACTATAATTTTTCTAATTTCTACATTGCAAAATTAGTGTCAAATTGATCATCAATTATTGATGAATGACTTTGGAAAAACAAAAAAAGGAGTTGAAAGAAGAAAAAACGCCCGAAAAAAACGTCAAAAATCATATCGATCAAAGTACAATAATCAAAGCTTAATTCTTACCAAATATTTTTTTAAATCTATAAAGTTAAAATTTAAAAAAATACCTGGTGGATAATCTCTTCTTTTCCAATATAAATGATAAAAGATAAAAATTGTAATAAATGTTATAAAAATAAAAATGAACATATTTTTAGAAGATTTATTCAACAACAACAACAAAAGAAATGGAAGGAAAAAAACAAAAAATATAATCAAATAAAAACGATCGTGTCCTTTTTATATTTGAAAACTACACATTTTGCCTACACTTTAGTATAAGACATTTGGAAATTTTACAATTGGGTGTTAACCGTGTTAGTTACTACTTCAGTAAAAAAGGTTGTATAGCATTTAATTTGTTTTTATTTTGCAAAGCATAAAATACACAAACATTTATACCGTAAAACATTTTAATTCTTGTTTTTTCAAAGCTTTCTAACTTAAAAATACAGTTTAAAATGGAAAAATTGTTGCCATGGCACATTTTTATTTATTTTCCTTTTTTCCACAATTAAATTTTACTTTACATGAAAAATGTGTGTTGATAAAATGTTTTTATATGCTATTATAGCAAGATTATGACAAATAAAGGCTGTCCTAAAATTAATCGTCACACACTTAAAAGTATAACGATATTTTTTTCAACTCTTAAAAATCTTGTCATAAAATTGAATACCAAACATCATAAAATTTTATTGCAATTATCAAAGAAATTACTTTTTTTAAATAGCACACCTTTCATTTGAAATTAATTTCTGCAAGAACAGCAAAAAAATTTAAAAGATATATTTATTTTACAATTTTTTAACAACAAACTAAAGTGATTTAATCTTCTTATAATTTGAAATATATTTTTTATTACGCAATAAAATGAATAAAACTTCAGATTAAAATTCATCATCGGTTGTTTATTGTTATTGACAAAAGCGTTAACATTGCTTTGCAAGTTCTTGTTAACTTTTTTAGCTTTTGTTAGAATTTTGCATTTTTTTGTTTATTAGATCATTTCATTAATTATACAAACTAAATTTGCCGATTTTCTGTAAACTAAAATCACTATGCAACTGTTTCTAATTATAATTATTTCGTTGTTAAAAGTGATTATTGCCGAAAAATATATTTGTACTTTAAATCACACTGTTTCACTTGATTCAGAAACTATTGCATTTATTGAAACACCAGATTTTCCTCGATATTTAACATATGATGAAAAGGAAGAATGCTTTTTTAATTTTACAAAAAATTTTGCATTTGGTGAAACTGTAAATTTCTAAACTTTATTTTAATTTCAAAAAATCCCAATTTTAGTATCAAAAATTTATATTTGTTATAACAAATTTAATTTGTGCAGACCCAGAAGAAGATTACTGTCCACGAGAAACTCTAGTATTTGAAAATAAAACTTTCATTTACTTTGATTTAAGAAAACATAATTATTACAACACAACTTTGGGATATTCTGCATTTCAAGGATATGTAATGTTTGATGATTGGGGTTTTGAAGATTGTCCATTTGGATCTGTAAGCCGAATAGATCCCTTTCAATTTACTGACGAAACACAAATAATAAAAATTCAATCAACATTTTTTGAATTTCAAAATCGAACACATCCATGTTTGTGGCAATTTTTAGCTCCAGAAGGATTTGGCTTTAAGATTTCTATTACAAATTTAGATATTTCAAAAAATATTAATTTTACTGTTGAAAATAGTACTGTAATTATTACAAAGTGAACTATTGTAGTGCTTTTAAAGATATTATTTAACAGTTTTTTAGTCAAAATTTGGTACGAAGAAATTTTCCATATTACAATAATGATAAATATTTACGAATATTTTTATCCGAAAACAATTTTTTTCATGTTACATCGATGGAATTTGAGGCGTATATCACAATAATAAAAAATGATTTTGTTGAAGTTGAAGACAGTTGTTTCATTGAATCATCTGAAGATGCCATAACTTGGACAAATATAAATAAAAATAAAAATGGATATCCAAATAATGCATATTGTTTTTATGATTTAATTGTTCAACCGGGAACTGAAATAATCGTACATGCTTATAGAATGATTCTTGAAGATTATGCCGATCATTTATATTATTATCCAGAGGGAAATGGAAGTCGACCAATTGATCATAATTTGGAAACTGATGGAAATATTGTTTTTTATACGAATGATAATGAAACCGAAAGACATATATTATGGGAATTTACAAGCGATGGAAGTTGGCAATCACATGGATTTAATTTAATTTTTGAATCAGTTTGTAAGTTAAATATGTACAAAAATAAAAAAAATGTTTGAAGTATTATAGTATGTTCATGTTCAAGCCCCATCATGTCAGTATCATGCTTTGGCGAAAATCTTTATCATCTTATGCCAATTGATAATAATTTTTATTGTGGAAATTTGGATTGTAATTTTATTGTAAGCTATTTTTATTTTTATAATCATTTTTACACTGAAATAATAATTATTACAGATAAAACTTGATTCATTTTGTACAGCATCACATATAAAAATTATCCTTGATACAAGTAGCAACCAAGATGATGCTGATAATACAGATGAAGAAATCTTTGATATTTTTAAATTTATTTCAAATGATTATATTCAGCTTGAAATTAATCATACAAATCGATATCTTGGAAGTTGGACATTTTATATGCCAGCAAAAACGAATAATTCAATTTCTGTAGTTACAGTGCCATCATTTTATCCACGAATATTTGAACTTAGATTTAACACTATTAATGGTAAATTTGTATAATACAATTTTATTTTTAATCGTAATATTTAGTTCCCGAAAATATTCCAACAATTGAGTTAACGAAAAGTAATCCATATTACTCTTATTATCTTTGCCCAAAAATGATACCAGCGTTTTTCTTAATTAAATTGTCAGCAGATCTGTAAATCCATTCATTAAAAAGTAAAAGATGACCTAGTTGTAAAATTTTAGATATCAAAAAACGCAACAATTGATATTCATTCTGCAACAGAAAATACGCTAAAGTTTATCAATTTTTATAACAATAAAAATTTAACACATCGATTAAATTTTGTAAATTGGTAAGCTTATGTATTTTATTGTAGTTATTGTTATTGAACGCTTTATTTTCAAAAAAAAATAAACCACACATTTTTTTTTTGTAAAATTTATGCATTTTTTGATTTATTCAAATTTAGCTTTCTCTCTGATTCACCATATGAAATAAGTTGTAAAACAAAAATTCGTGAATTTATTGTTACTCAATTTAATTTACCAAATGATGATGATTCAGAGGAAATGTTTAGCTGTTCTGTTATTCTTTTTCAAGCATCAACTGGTTCGTTTTAATTTTATTTTTTTAACATTTTTTCCATTTCTTTTTTTATTGTAGTTTATTCTGAACACTGCGTTTTTGAAAAAAATGTTTATAACATTTCTCTGAAGCCAACCATATCCGTGACAGGGATATCAAAGCCAAATAAAACTTGCACATTATTTTTTCTTACAAGTCCAGAAGAATTTGAATATTATTTTGAAAAAATTTGGGTAAGTCCAAATGCAAATAAAAGCTTAGAAATTTATGTTGGAACAGAAAATAAATTGTTAGTTTTAATAGAGTAAGTTTTAATTATATTTTTGTAAAGTTTACTTTAAAATTTTTTTTGTAAATTCTCCATAAAATTATAGCTCAAAAACTGCTTTTACATGGAAAAATATATTAATGAATGCAATAATATATGCAATAAAAATTCCATCAAATTCTGCTGTAATGATTAATATAAACAGATATCACCAAAACATGGATATTTCAACATTTCCATATCAATCAATTTTAACTTCTCAACGTTACGGTATTGGCAATGTTTTATTAGGGGGTTTAGGTGCAAAAGTTGCCGTTTATAATATTTCAAATTTTAAAACAAATTTTACAATACAAAATTTTAATATTTCTTCTTCGATATTTTGCTATTTTGATTTAAATGGAACTATAATAAAGTTGGGTGTCAATTTTTTCTGTAAAATAATTTTTTTTTGTAATTTTAGTATTAATGCTTCAATGGAGTCTATGACATTTGAAAATATGGAAGTTGGAATATTTTGTGTTTGTATAAACGAAGATAATCATTGTTCACATCCATATGAATTTTATATTTTAATTGAAACAATTGAGAATTATGAAATAATAAAAACAACAACACAATCATTTTTTTCAACTCCCAAAACTACAACTGAACTCATAATCCCCATAAATGGAATTATATCTTTCTCAAATATTTGGTTTTACAATATTTTTTTTGTTTTTTTATCTCTTTAAACAATTTGACGTAAAATTTATGAAACATTTTTTAGTATAAAAACTTCGATTTTTTTTGGAAACTCTGGTGAAAAAGAGAAAAAAACTAGAATTTGAAACCTTCAAAGGGATGTTCTTATCCGAATATGCTCACCTGATTGTTAATTTCAAAAAAACTCCTTCAATGCTCAAATTTAAAGTTAAAAATTTTATTAAACAAAAATCGCGATTTATCGGTAATAAATCATCTCGACAGATTAATCTTTTAAAAAAATAGAAAAATTTAATTTTGGTTAAGAGTTACAAATAAGAAATTGCTTCAACATTTTGTGATCAGTTGTTTCAAAGCATACGCAATTCCGTCAGCGTAAATTTTTGAGACTTCTTCATTTTTGCATTTTTCGATCAAAGCTTTTTCGAAGCATTTTGGAAATTCTTTAAAATCTCTAAAAATAAAATTTGCACAGTTTTATGGATTTTTTAAAATTTGCACAGGTAGAGGAAAGCATACTTGCATTCTGTTGGGCGCTTACAATCTTTTGCAAGATCGGCCGTTGTAATTGTTGCAAAGCATGCATCTTCTTTTGATGCTAAAAAATTAAAAATTTACTTATATGTTGTTTTCTTTAAAGTTTCAGAATTGTTAAATATTTTTACCAGTATGTTTTTGAGCGCAAATATATTGAAATGAATGTTCCATCAAAAGAAGCCCATAAATTTCTGTGTTATTTGTGTCTAATATTTTAGCCAAGTCATTAATACTGGCTTCTTGAAAACATTTTGGTCCATTTTTTAGGCATTCTTGATGTTCATGAAAATATCTAAAAATCAAATTTTTAAATGAATAATTTTGACATTATATCTCTTATACATGCTTAATTTTTACTTACTCACAAAATTTGCTGTCGTCACCTATTTTTAATGCAGCAACATGAGAATCTCCTTCCAAATTTGCAGATTTTTTAAATTTAGTGTAGCATTCTTTTATTTTTTAAAACACAAAAAAATTACTATTATGTTTAAATTAACTAAAATTCTCACCTTTGATTCTTCATCATTGCATTTACTTTCAACATAAAAGATTACAGAAAAAATGATTGCAGCAACAAAAAAATATTTCAATATTTACTGAAAACTTGTATTGTTATCACTGATAATGACCGTGTCTGTGTATGTGTGTAATTCATTTACTTTTATACTACTTTTAATTGCGTTAAATATCATTGATGAACATTGAATTCTTAAATTTTTACAACAAAATTGTTTTTTTAAATTGTCTTTTAAAAACAAAAAAAAGGAAGTGAATTTATTTAAAAAAAAAAGATGCTCCAAAAAATGTGACAAAAAAGAAATAACCTTTAAAAAAACAAAAAAAGTTATTTCCTTGTTTGTTGATGATTAAAATTAAACTAAATATTTACACTTTTTAACTAGCAATAATTACGTGTGTATGTATGTTTTGTGTATTCATCTTTTATTTTTTAACAAACATTTTTTGTACACTTTTTAAACTTTTAAAAGTACATATATGAAACGTAAAATCTAGAACCAAAATAATAATAAATTTTGAAAGTAATAATAATTAATCTTGTGTAGCGTTGAGTCAACAGCGTTATGGAACTTATGTTGCTAGGATTTTCGGTCATAACTTTTTTTACATGAAATGCATTTTCCTTTACACAATGGTGAGTTCTATTTAAAATAGTTACAATATCACCTTTTATGTAAATGTTAGATCCAATTAACCAGAAAACCGAGAAGCAAGCGAACCATCAACACTGATGTTGATATCCTCAAAATGTACAGTAACCTATCCAAAACAAACATTTTTTAATTATTTTAAATATCTTTCTATATTCGGTGATGATCAAAAAAGGATAAAAAATATTTTTGCAGTAATAATTGACAAAGATAAGCCAAAAAAAACAGATCAATGTAACCAAAAAATAAAAGGATTTTGTAATTTTTGAAGAAGATTCAAATTTCATATATTTACACAACTTTTGTGAATATCAAATTACTGTAAATTTTAAAAGTCAATCGCTGATATAAATCTTTATTTTTGTCAATAAAAATAAATAATGAAAAAAGCTTGTAACATAAAATGAAACGTTTTAACAAAAATAAACAAGTGTTAAAAAGCAATAATTTTGTTTCAAAAAAAAGCTTTTTATTAAATTGAGGGATAATTCGTTCGATGTTACATTTTTTCCTTTTGTATCCCAAACTTTTAGAAAAAATTTTCCACATATGTAACAAAAACAAATGTTTGTGAAATTGTCCAAATTGTTTATACCTATAATCTTGTAAAATTAAAAGAAAAATATTTGAAAATCTTCTCAAAACACCGGAATGAATTTGATGTCGCTTTGTTGAAGCAACTTCCAAACAATATTATTGTCGATGCTTATTTTTTTTGATAAACATTCTTTGAAAAATATTAAATCGCGAAAGGCAAGACTAATTCTAAAAATCGATGCTCAATCTTCCTAGTATATTAAAAGATGAGCATCGATTATAATTCAGTATAAAGAAATGAAAACTTCAAAAAAGAACGCCAATATCGATCGTTTTTTCAAATGCAAAACGATCGAAAAACACATGTGTGTTTTATTTTACGTCTTTCATTTTGTGCCTTTAGTGGTTGCCCTTTTTTGTTCGATCAGTTTTTGTTTTTTCATCATAGCTGAAAGAAAAACTGAAAGGAAAAAACAGAAAGAAGCTTTGCCACAACTTTTTTTCTTGATTTTATTTTTTCTTATTTCTTTATTTTCTGTGATCTGGTTTACACATCGAATTGAAAACGAATAAATCGTTCTTTTTTTTTGATCCGATGTCTGGCAAGGTGCTTTTGTTGGCATTCGACACGAACTTATAAGTGGTTAAAAATCCGATAAAAAAATCACCAAAAAAAGACAAGTACGATTTTTTCGTAGTTTTGTAAAAGTTTGTGAAAATTTTTTTTATCCTAGAAAAATAGACACTGGCAGGTGAAAAATAAAAATGCAGAAAAAAAATTTTTTTTGCTATGTTATAGTATTTTCAGACCTGAATAAAAATAATATGAAAACAAAAAATTTTAAAATTTATGTTTAAGTATCGAAATTGTTATCTGAAAATTCCGCTAAGAAAAATTTTTTGGTTGAAAAAAAGGAAAGGGAACACTTTTGTTTGACACTTTTTTATTCCTTTTTTTGCAAAAAAAGAATGCATTTTCTTTTGTTCTTTTTTTCTTTCCTTTTTTTTCTTCCTTTTCAAAACATTCCTTGAACAGGAAATATCTAAAAAATTTTTTCTAACATATCGTGAAAAAATTACGGTATTTTCGTGTTAAGAGAATAACCTAAAATAGTGAAAAACAATAATTTGTTTTCCAGCTTTTTTTCACACTTTGCCTAACAAATGATTTCCCCTTTATCTTTTTTGGCTTAAAGCCAAGATGATCTTTTGCTTTTTTCTATTCATTCCTCCTTTAAGAGATTGTATGGTTTTTGTTTTTCAAAAAAATAATTTTTTTAAAAAAATGTAAAAAGATTGTTACCCTGGGATCGAGAGGGACGACGGGATTTTTAATCCCCCTCTATGCTGCACCGAACCGATTACGGGAGCCCAAACTTGTCCACATTCCCGCCGTTGGCTGCCCGAGAAGAGAACTCGGATAATTAAACGAACCGGGACAAGAATGACCAGGGATTAATCACACACAAACTGGCGAGTACAAAGTCGGTTTTATGAGCCAGAAAGCATGCGATACCGCACAAAAGTACGAATCCATAGTGAGAATCACATCCGACCACTAAGCCATAGATAGATGTGTCCTTGCATGATCTGGTATTCAAGGGAGAGCCAATGTCCCATGGAATGCACAAAATCAAACTTGCTTTTATTCGAGCCATGCAATCAAAAGAATGACAAACGACAAATTCAACCGAGACAGCAGAGAACGAAAGAGACACTATTTCTCTGCAGCATTATTTTTTTTTACAAAAAAAGTTTCAATTTTTTTATAGAATTTTTTAACGGTTTTAACGAATCTTGCAATGAATTTTCATTTCTCCATCTGAAATTTTTTATAATGATTATATTATGACAGAATTTGGATTTCCAATATTTTATGAATATTTTTTTGATGATTCAAAGCTGAACGTTAATTTGATTATTGCAAATGGAAAAAAAAACAACAAATAGAAATGGGTATGGGTATGAATTTATTTTTTGGATTTTCTTTATTTTATTGATTGTATAACGTTTTAGAAAATATTATTTTGTTAGATTGTCAAATTTGGCAAATTTTCATCATTTTTCTAAAAATTTTCTCATTTGTCCTACACACAAATGTTATTAATTTACCGGTAAATCACTCCTCGTTAAATTTACCGGTAAATTTACCACCGCCAACCCTATGTGAAATATTGATTTTGCTTTACAGGCAATTTTTTTTAAAAACTCGCTGCTATCCGACTCAGTTTTTTCGCTGATTTTAACTATATAAGCAGAAAAACATAAAAATTTAATATAACATCAGAATCCACCGTCAAAGTTCTGAATCTTATCACCCGACAAATGAAGCATAAGCGGTCTCGCAACGAAAATTTAAAATGCTCTTTTGATTCCATCGTGCTTTGCGACATGAAAGTCGAAGCTTTTCTTTTATACCTGTTTTTTTACTAAAATTTTTTTGTGTTTTCGTTTTCTACTGACTGAATTTTTTGTTGAATAGAACTTCGTGTTTGTTAAATAAAAAAATAGAGATTTATGATATTTTTTTCAGCTATGAGTTCTTCATTGAATAAGAAAGTTATTGCAAAAGATTCTGGGTATTATGCTTTAATTCATGGTTATTCTGATGGGTTCAAAGTAAATGTTGTTGATTGCGTTACGGAAGAAGCTAAAACTCGTTTATCAATTGAATGCAAAAATATCAAAAAATTTGTTAAAGATTTTTCCAAAACTTTCAATTCAAATTATAAAGCTATTATTTTCAATGTTTTCCCATGTTTCAATGCTGCCAATCCTAACAATATTGAACTTTGTTATAAATTGAAGGAACAAGTTGAGAAGCTTAAAATTCCATATTATTTTATTTCTCCTGATATGTATTTTCCTTCCTTAGCTTTAGCCGTTACGAAATTTACTTGTGAACCAAATGATGTCATTTTTATTCCGGTTGTATCTTCTGCTGTTATTTGTTCATATGCATATCGTCGGGAAGCTACTGGATATCTAAATATTCGTCAACGTGCTGTTAGCATTAATGAAACTGAAAATGAAAAGCAATTTAAAGATGCATTCTATGGAAATTTAGATCCTAAAAAAATTATTGCTCATTCTATTCCTCCAAATTCACGAACGATGAATGCTTTACGAAAAATTGTTCCACCTCAAAAGCTTATTGTGAATGAACAAGGAATTGGTCAAAAACAAGTCTTGATTGAAATGGCAAAATGGGTACTTGATCCAACTTCAAACAATAAATGCTATTTCAAGCCAAGAAATGCTCGTAGATTTTATGCATCTTCAACTGATAAAGATAACATTCAAAATGCCGTTATTGTTATTGAATACAATGAAGAATTACCATTAACTCGAAAACATTTATTTCCACGTACAATTTCTCAATTATATGTAAGTCTTTTTAAAATGCAAACAATTTTTTAAATGCCATTTTTCAGCTTACCCATAGCTTTGCTGAACCAAATCCTTTTCTTCATTTCTTTAAAACTTGTACTCCAGAAGCAGCAGCTGATTGTCATCAATATGAATTAAATTTCAGCATTGATAATAATAATCTTCCAAAAGCTGTCATTAAAAATGTTATGATTCCACAAATTGAAACTCTTCCATTGACACTTGATAAATTCATGAAAGATCGTCATCCCGTTATTGCATTTTTTGATAATTCATCTGTTATTTGTATTTTCAATGATAAAAGTGGAAAATATGAATTTTTGGAATCATGGAATGGTAAATTTAATCAAAAGCTATAAAGGATTATATAAATTTTAGGTGTTTATGGCAAAGATATTTTTCTTAATCTTAAACCAGAAAAGCCTGTTTTGGAATATACATCTCCAGTCGATAGCAAATCTGTTATTACTTTTACAGGTATGTTTCTTCATTTTAACTATAAATATTTTTTGTTAAGATAATTTTTTTATGTTTGCTTTCAGATATTTGTTCATTCACTGCCTCACAAGCAATTCCAACTTTGAATGATGGCTTAAAATTAATCAAAAATGCAACAACTCAATCAACCCTTGAATTTGAAAGATCTGATGGAACACAAGGTTTTTCAACTCCAGCTTTTTTAATGGCATTTATTCTCCGAGAGCATTATATGGCAATTAAAAGAAAAACTGGAATTAAGCATGAAAAATTAGGAATCCATTATTTTAAGAATTTCCAAGAACCAAAAAAAGTTGAAGAAGGACGACATGCTGATGAACAATATGGATGGCAATTTTTATCTGATTTGCAAACAAAACATGACATTCAAATTCTTCTCAAAGAATCATGTAATATGCTTCGAGTTCAGTATTCTGATGAAGCGACCAAAGTAATGGAAAATATGGGTTTTACTCTTGATGAGGGGCGTATTTTAGTTATGCCACCAATGTATTTGGATAAATAAATTTATTATGTTTTTGTCGAATCAATTGTGTTTTCTTTCTTTGTAAAGATTTTTTGGCTTTTGTGTGTTGAACATTTTTATGGATATAAATTAATTACTCATTTTACTTGAAGAACATTATTAACAAATCAGAAACGCAAAATTGAATAAGAGTAAAATAAAAGTAATTAAAATCGTGCAAATCAAAAAATTTTAACAATTTTCGAAACCAAATATTTTTTAAAAATTAGAAAAAAAATATTACGTAAGCACACTGCCGTCTCGAAGGCCGTAAGCTTTAACTTCTGTCAATTTTGTCGAGAAAATCTGGGAAAAAAACGATACTGCAGTTTTTTTCTGGTAGTGGAAAAATTGCAAGTTATAATTATATGATTTTTTGTCAATTATGACAAAAACACGCTTGATCCTTTTTAGAAGGAAACATTTCTAAAGTATTCTTTTTTTGATAAGTACTGTACTTGTTTTTTTTTTCTTGTTTCATTTCTTTGTACAATTGTTTATGAACAAATTTGACTCCCAAAATAGCGTGTGAAAAAACTGCGAACAAAGAAAGGAATTTTAGTTTTTTAAAAGCTCAATAATCGCACTTTGGAAATCTGTTTTGGTCGTTTTTTCTTCTGTAAAAATTTGCAAAACATTGACAAAAGTACCATTAACGGCAAAAGTGCCAAAAACGACAAAAGTGCCATAAATAGTAAAAAATGTAAGAAATGACAGAACCGGCAAAATAAGAAAAAGCCCAAACCGGACTATGGCAAGAACTTTATTAATCACTCATATCGTCGGAGTTTTCATTCGATCTTTGGCGCATTAAAAGTAATGTGTCGGATTTCGGGTATCCCCATCCAGTGGATGGGGTCAATTTTTAAAGATAACAGGGTGGTTTTCTTAAAAAGCTGAATTAAATACTAAACAAATAAATAAGGCTATGCATCTTTTTAAAAATAAGGAAACGTGGGCTCCATTCAGTTTTTTTATCAAATTCATTTTACGCTGTATTCACACAATTTATCTTTATTTCAAAAATTTAAATAATGTATTTTCGATGATTAATTTGAATTTGAAAATTTTTTGAAATTTTTATTTTTACAAGTTTGCAAACTTTTTGTTCGTAAAAATTTGCAGCTTCAATTGTAATTGGTTCCAAATAAATTAAAAATAAATATCCATTATATTTTATATTATTTTCAATAAATTTTACGATTAATTCTGGGCAAAAAATTTCTGGTATTCCATCAAATTTGCAATATTCAAGTTTATTATTTCGCTTTAAATTTGCTAATTCTTCCGTTGACATTTTTTTGCCATGGGACACTAAAAAAATTATCTTTACATTTATAGTATTCTAAAATATATTGGTGTCTTCCTGGGGAAAATTACAGAGGATAAAAAATATGTGTAAAAAAAACTTACTAAAATGCAATTTAACTGTGGCATAGAATCCATAGATTAATAATTAAATTATACTCATCACAAATTTCACAATTTTTTTCAATAATAAAAAAATCAATCGAAGTTACAAAAAAATATTCAAGAGTTGCTTGATTTATTTGGCATTCTTCGAAACGTAAAAGTAACCCATGTTTCTAAATTTAATTTAATAATCAAAGCAGGGATGTGCGGAAATGACTTTTGTTAGCGGAAACAGAATTCCGCATATCCCTGAATTGAATCTTTTAAAAAATAAAAATTTTTTGGATTAATTTATTATTTTTTGCTATTTTTATTTTTTGTTTAACTAAAATAAAATCTTTTAAAGTTAATCTATAAAATTCCAAATTATATTTTGCAGAAATAATTTTATTAATTTTTTCTAATGTTTTTATTCCAATAAATGCTGTAATAATATCATCAAATCGATCTTTTGATAAATTAAATTCTTCATTTGGAATAATCGTTAATTGATTAAAATCATAATTTCTTATACGTTGAACAAAATTTAACATTGTTTTTGAAGTTTGTGAAATTTTTATTTGTTGTTGAAGGCTTGAATTTTTTATAATATAATATTCAATTGTATAAGGAAAAGACAGGCATCGGTTTTTGTAAAGTTTAAAAAATTTTAAAATTGTCATCAATAAATTAATAATTTATTTTAACATTACAAAAAATTTAAATAGTAACAAAAAAATTTTAAAGCTGATATTTTTTTGAAAGTCAAAAAATATGTATGTCTTTTCAACAAAAAAATGTAGAAAAAATCAACAGTTTTTGAGAGAAAAATGTAAAAGTCGGCAATGTGTGCCAAAAAATCAATGACTTTTTTCACTCTTACTGAACCAAAAAACAAGTCTAATTTTGTCATGGACTTGTCTTTTTTCGTCTCCCTGGTGGTTTGAGGAAGGGCGAGCTATTATAATATGCGAAAGAAGGGTGAGGGGATAAAATCGTCCATTCACATCACTTATTGGAGTTAAAAATGTACAATTAAATTTTAGGATATCAGACTTTATCTATTATTCAACAGAATTATATAATATTAATGCTACTTTTTAAGGAGCAATTGGAGTTCAACTTCTGTTTCTTTTTCTCGTTCAAGCAAAATAGTATAAAAAATACTTGTAAGTAAACTGAACAGTTTAATCCATACGAAGATATTCTCGTCCAATTGCAACAACAGGTTTATTAAACTTGTAAGCCTTTTGATCAGAAACAAAAGAAAGTTATAAAAGACAAATTTGTCATATTCGTTACGCGATTTATACAATAATCCATTTTTCAACAGCAGTTTATTAATTCAAAGCAATAACAAATTAAAAAAATATAATACAAAATCAGAGCTCGAATAAAAATATGTTATTTTTAAAAAAAGCAAAAAATATGTTAATGAGCACCACGAGTTGTTGTAAATACCAAAGTTGCAAACATATTTTGCATTGTATCGTTTAATGCTGGCAAAATATGTTTGCCACCAAGTCGACAAAAGCTAAATAGTTTTACCATATCTTTATCACCTTTTGGATTAAATTTGCCATTATCTAATGCTTCATCAGCAATAGCTCTATAAAAAAAGGGATGATACAGTAACCTGAAACTATAAAACCTACTTTGCTTCTTT
This sequence comes from Panagrolaimus sp. PS1159, assembly GCA_963922195.1. Taxonomy (NCBI): domain Eukaryota; kingdom Metazoa; phylum Nematoda; class Chromadorea; order Rhabditida; family Panagrolaimidae; genus Panagrolaimus; species Panagrolaimus sp. PS1159. Next base: position 847,969 of record CAWUHW010000014.1, on the reverse strand, counting down.
TGCATTAACATCTTCACGAGAATTTATTAAAGCAGTTAAAAGTTCAGCATGAATATCCGGATATTTTCTAACAAATTGTGAAGTTTCAAGTGTTAACAAAGTTTTATCACGAAGATCAAGAATATCTGCTGCTGATCGAAGGCATGATGTAATCATTGGTCCAGATCTCTCAAGATATTTTGAAAATAGTTCTTCAAATTTTTCACTATCTTCTCTCAACCTTTCAGCAGACAAATGTCTTTCATCATAATTTGAATATGTAAGCCTTCGATCATTGATTGCAACAATATATTCTCCAACAACTTTAAATAATAGCTCTTCCAAAAGTACAAAACGAATATGTGGACGTAAATGTTGATAATCATCAAAATAATCAATTAGTGTTATACAAATTGTATCACGATCTTCGGAACCCATTAACCATTGACGAGTTAAAAGATTGGAAAGATGCTTTTGAATATCTTCATATACTTCATCAAGTAATGCAGAAACACTAAAAACAATATACTTTAAAAATAATATCCTACAAAATCAAAATATCGAAAAAAACATACGCCGATTGCATACTAAAATTCCAATTCTTTTTTAAATGTTCAATTTTTTGAATTAATTCTTGTCGATTAATACCAAATGTTGTAAGCGATCTTGGAGAAGTTGTATCATCATTTCCACTTGTATCTGATTCCATTGTTAAACGAATATGTTTTTCTAATTTATCAGTTGATTCAGTACAAATATCAAGATTATTTGCAACAGCAATCTATAAAGTATAAAACTTTTCAACATTTTAAATGGAAATGAAAAATTTCAATTACCAATGTTGCAGTATAACGTTTAAAAAATTCACGATTTTCAAAATGTTTAACTTTATATGCCATTGTTGCATCTTTATATCGAGTTGAAAATGTTAAAAATTCGTCAATTGCCGCATCAATAACTCTTGGAATAACTTCAACAGAAATTTCTTTTGTTACTGCTACAGTATCTTCAACCATTCCAAACAATATTGATGGTAAAGCAGTATAAAAGCATCCATGATTATCTTCTTCTGGCGGAGAATGTTTATACCAATCCTATAAAACAGAGATTAAAGTGTTACTGTAAATGCAAAAATAAACATACATCTTTTTCTGTATGAAGAGCTTTTTCAAGCCAATCATGAATATCTTTTTTTGTTATTTCAATATATCGATCATAAAGTTGATTTACAGTTATTCGAGAAAGAAGTGGTTGTTCTTGAAGCAATGCAGCAGTTGAAATACCAAGTCGAGAATTACCAAGTACATCAGGACCCCTAAAAATAATTATTGCAAAAAGGAAACAAAATGTAAGAAAAAAAATCATACCCATAAGATTGTACCCAACCTAATAACTGCACCAATTCATTCTTTTCCAATTCATCTGATGCAATTTCTCTCAACTAAAAAGTATCAATATTATTATTTTAAAGTTTATGTTTAAAAAAGTCATACCCTTTTAGAAATTGCTGAATGATACATATTAATATATCGATCATAAATTTTATATTCTGGTGGAAAGCATTGTACCAAACCCGATTTAACAACCTTTAAATCTTCGACAACAACTTTTCGACACACTTCTAAATATACAGCTAACCATTGCTTATTTGTTGAACGATCTTGTAGCTGATTTCCTTCGACTCGATTTGTAACATTTTTTGATAAAACTTCATATAACTTTGATCTCCATTTTCTTGGTCGTCCAGGTGGCATAAATGCATCATTTGATGAAAGCCTTTCAGAATAATAATTATCAATTCGTTCTTCTCTTTCAATAATTCTTAAAGCTGAAACAAGCTTCTGCGGACCTTCTTCCATTCCTTGGACAGCTTCCAAGGCCCTTGAACAAATATACCAAATTTGTTTTCCCAAATCTTGTACAAGTTGTTCAACATCAGCAAAATATCGTTTTAGCAACTAAAATAAAATAGCGGTTATTTATAAAAGTTTCGGGTACTGTAAACTTTTACATGGTTGAAAAACAAATACATAAAAACACTTACATTTTTATCATATTCTGTTTTGTCTGACCGAATTTTATGAACTTCAAACATTAAATCATCACGAGCATTTTCAAGTTCCATAATACTATAACAAATTTATTAAAACCACCATATTCTCTTTAATAAACACTAACTTTTTATGAGCTGCTAGTAAATCAGCCTTAGAAATATATTCATGAGTTTTTTCAATTGTATCAGTAATATTAAAAATATGTTTTAAATTTTCCATTGCTGCTGCATATTGACTATATGTAATGTTCGCGGATGAAAGTTCTTTAATCTTTTGTTTTAATTCTGGAACGGCTTGGAGTTGTTCAAATGTTCGTTGGGTTGATTTTTCTATTTCTTTTACATCTTCTGTTGCCGTTTGTAAATGGCCAATTGCAGTACGAATTCCTTCAAGCTGTGATTGAACTGCCGTTCTCAACATTGCTTCAACGGCTGCCTTCTTTCTTTCAGCTTTTTTACGAATTTGATCCAAATTTTCGAGAGCATCTGGACGAGAAAATATCTTTTGTATTTGTTCTAGTGCTGCACTTTCAGCTTGCCGTTGAATTTTACCCGCATCCATTAAAATCTAAAAATAATAATTATTAAAAAAATGGTTAACAGGGAAAAAAAGAGGACAATAAAAGACACGAAATGGATGTAAAGCGAATCAAAGTTGAAATATAAAAATGACATAATTGAAGGAATACATGAGAAAATCCTGCAGCAAGAAATTGCAAGTGAATCTACCAAAGAAATATGCAACAGTGAACTTTAAGCTAGTAAAAGTACGGTAGTATCTGCGTAGAAAGTGAAGGAAATAATCTTTGCTAGTGCATAAAAAAGCTTTTCAAACATTTGCAGTAAAAAAAGTAATAGAAAAATTGTGCATCCAAACAAAAATTCAACCTTTGGCACCGCATGTTCAAACATTTGCATAGGATTCCATCGCCGAAGCGGCGATTCAAATTCACCGCTTGATTTTCCAAGCGTTCGAAACATTTGAAAAAACTATGGTTATCTAGAAAAACGTGTTAAACAAAATAATCAAACTTTTACAGTTAAAAAGTGCTTTGCCAAATACTCAGTTTTTAGTAGCAACCAAAAAAATATTTCAAAATTTAATGTGCTTCAAATCAAAAATCTTTTACATAAAAAAGAACAACATAAAAATAAAGAATATAAGTATTATTCGATATTAAACGAATAAAAGATTACTGTAGCTTATTATTATCAAAAATGCAATATATTTATAACAACTTAAAACATAAATTAACAAAACAATTTAAACCCAAATTATAAATAAGTGAATCATTGCTGGGCATCAAATGTAATATACCGTATATTTTTTCAGCCAAAGATCATTGAAACATTGTTAAAATGTTGAAGCATTACAATTCATTCTTTCTACCACCAGCTCCAATCATTGATTTTCCTTCAAGTGTAATTTCGATGCATTCTTTTTGTTTTATAATAAAATCACGAGCTTCAAATGCTTGGGAGCCTTCTTTAAACATTAATAACATTCGAGTTTCTTCAACGGGATAAACTTGTACATCGATATGATTATTGAAAAGACTAGTTTGCCAAAATTGTGAAAGTTTATCAGAAAATTGTTTTGTAACAGCTTCGCCAGTTGGATTGGTAATTGATACAAACATCATCACTGGCATTCCACGCTTTGATGCAGCAAGAACATCTTCAGGAGATTTTGCCTGTAAAAAAGAAATGATTAAATGAATGAAATATAAACTATTCAAAAGCAAAAAGAACAATGCATTGTGCAATGTAAATGCAAAGCTTTTGAATACATAAATTAAACGAACAATAAACGTCAAGCGCTTTAAAAATCTAAAAACAACGAATCTCAAAAAAATTCCCAAACTTACGTTCTTTAACATTGAATCAAAATCTATTTGTGATTTCTTTGGCATATATCCAGGCTTTTCATCTTCTTCAAGTTCATCTTCATCATTTTCTTCCCATTCATCATAAAGTCTATCAATATCAGCATCAGTAAAATCTCGAATATCTTTTTTCTCCTTTTCTTTTTCAGCAGCTACCAAGATTGAAAATGCAAAAATAATATAAATAATAGTAAATGGCAATAAATATTTCATTGTTTATGTGCAAATATTTAATATAGAAAAGTTTTTTGATCAAATTTTTTGTGTTAGACTTCGACTGTCGAAGTTCGACAGTTGAAAACTTGTTCAAACAAAAGCTGATTGTTCGTTGCAGGAAAACGTTAAAGCTTTGTTTTTGTTAATGTTACTTTTACTGCAAAATAAATTTATTAAGTAATTATTAAAGGTTTTAAAATAAAAGAAAACAATAAAAATTTTACTGTAAAATAAAAGAAAATAAAGTGTTTCTCCGTCATTGAAACAAATATCAGCAACAATTTTTGCCGACTTAATACTAGCGCCTTTGTCGCAGTGGTTAGCATTTTTGGGTCTCATGCAAAATCTCAAAAGTTCAATGCTATGATGTTGAAGAACAAGCAATCTGTCAATCCTCGATATCTCTGTGGTCGACAAACTTGTGTTAGATGATCTGAGCATTTTTAATTTATTTTTTATTATTTCATTATTTATGAGAAACGTGTGAAACACGTGAAATTTTCTGTGGTTTCCACCATTTCTTTTTATAAAACAACCGAAACCACGGCCAAACTGTGGAAAAAGTCAAGGCAATACTACTATCCACCTTTTTTTCCGTTTTTTTCTGTTTGCTAAAACATAAAATTGGCTTAAAGAGTATCATTATTTTGTTTACACTTTTACAGTAGCATCAAAATGAAATAGATATCGTTAGGCGTGTCATAAATTAAAAAATATTTTTTTTCTTTAAAAAAACAACATCTTATTAATCAAATTTTTTTAAAGATTAAGACATTATCTATCATTTTGTCTGTTGTCCAAAATTTTCTAAAGTTTGTCCAGAAACTTTGGTATAGTTTTTTGTATTTCTATTTTTTTTGGAACAATATGCTGAGAAATTAAAAATATGCTTTTAGAGATAATAGAGAGGGATAATAAATGTACCCCCTAAGAAATTTATGATTGATTAATAAAAGATGATTGACTCAAAGCCAATAATCGTCAAATACGCTTTTTTGCTATTTTCCCAAGATAAAAATTATTTTTTTCTTTTTTGCGTATTTGGCAGTGTCTGTTTTTTGAATATTTTATAGATATAGACATTATAATCATTATTCATTTTATCTTTTATAGTATACCATATGAAGTTCAAGATACAATATTCAACAATGATGGAATTGTTCCATGCTCATAGATTTTTCATATCTCCTTGATGAAAACAATCCGAGCAAATTCTCAGCAATAGTATGCGAAACCTTGAATGAAGCTGTTGAAGAATACCACAAAAAATGTCCAGAAACGGGACTCTTTAAGTTAGTAATATTATTAATATCAGCAAAAAAATCACAATTTTTACAGATATCAGTCAAAACATTTAAATCAAAATGGATACTCAGTTCATTGCTTACACCAGAGCCTCTGGAAATTATATATTTCAAAGAGTGATGCTCTTAATGCAGTCCTCGAAAAAAAATAGAGTTTTCAATTATTACATTTGATTATATCAGAAAAAAACCTTACTCATTTTTATTCAAGTATAATTTAAATAAAAATAAATAAATATTAAAAATAACGAAATGTATAACATGTGAATATTAAGACATTATCTATCATTTTGTCTGTTGTCTTTTACAAATGTTACCGTAATTAAAAACTTTTCTTTTGTTTCGTTGAAAAACTTTTTCCAGAAAATGCATCAGAAAAATTTTGATAATTTTAATTTAAATTAAGATTACGAAATTGACCATTTGAATGGTCACTAATTACAATATCACTTTTCAACCACAAAAAACAATCATCTTTTGTTGCCATCTATAAAAAACTCTTTATTTAGCTTTTTTAAAAGAAATATGTTTTTCAAAAATACGAAAAAAATTTGTCACAAAAAATGAACGTATATTTTGTTCAAAAATGTTTGAAAAAAGGAACCAAAAGTTTAAATAAAGCCTAGATGGTTTATTAAACGTATGTTAGGAATTTATGTACTCCGTGATTAGATGTTTTTTATTACAGAAAAATAAAAATGATGAAATCTGAAAAATTTTCAAAATATGCAATGAAAGAAAGTGTTTGATTCACTTTGTAATAAATGTGCAACAAGTGTCAATCAGCATTGCTTTTTTTCTTTTTTTGAAAAGCCGGCATTGAATTAAAACAATTGTTTTGTTTAAGCCTGTTTTTATTTGTCATTTGAAATAATTATGTAAAAATACATATTTTAGATGGCAACGAACGATGAATTTGTGTTTATCAAAGATAAGCAGCAATGTTTTACAATTGATAAACATATTTTTTTTATTATTTATGTGAAACACGTGAAATTCGACTATTTGAAATTTCAGTTTTGGAAACTTTTGATGGATTATTGAATAATGGACGTAAAGATGAAGAATATTTCCACGAACATAAAAATCCATCAAGGCAAATTGCAATCCGAAGATATGAACCAAGATATTGATTAAGGTTAATATTAAGTAAATTAACAACAATAAAACTGAGAAAATGTGGTAAAGTATCAGAGAGAATTTCAGCAAAAATCGTAAAAATTACAATACTTTCACCCTACAAATAAGTCATTTAATGTAAATTTAAAAAATAAATTTATGTTCTTTGTTTAAAAGATTTTTTAAAGTTCCAAAAAGTTCAAACTCCAGACAAATTCCTTTTACAAACAAAAGCTTTTCCCACACTTTTTGGTTTTCTAAAAAGCTAAATAAAAAATTTGCTTACAACTTTACTCCGATTTCCAGTTGCTGTATTACTATTGAATTTATGCAAAATATAAAAGCATAAAACCGCTGTAATTAAATGAACAAATGATAAAATAAGTTTATAAATTATATGAATTTGTTGAACGGCTGAAGTCATTAAACAACCAAATGACCAACAAACTAAAGAAAATAACTATGCGAAAAAAATTATTTTTAAAGTTTTTGCGTAAATCGTGTATAAATGAATTTTTTTTTGAGAATTAGAAAGCAGTTTGAAACAAATCTTACCACTCAGATTTTGATAATTTCGCGTATAAATATAAACAATTAACATTGAAGAAGCGGATATAAGAGTTATTGCAAAATAAATTAATGACAATGGCTTTTTGATTTTCTGATATCGTATTGGATTAATTTGAATAATCAAACATCTATCTATCGATAAAAAGCTTGCAGCTAATGGAGTTGCAAAGGCCAAAGTAGAATCCCATACATTTGTCCAAAAATATATATCTTTGTTGTATATATTTTCTGAAAGATGTATGTTTTGAATTGGTAGTTAATGATAAATGGACAAAGTTTTAAAGGTCAAACATTTATTTTAGAAAAAAAACGTGATTTTATAAAGAAAAAACTTTTCACCACGAAATTACAGTATTCCATTTCAACAAAAAAAAAACCAGAAATGAGTTTCAAATTAAAAAAAAGTTTGTAAAAAGAGTGTACCGAAAAAAACAAATACAAAAAATCCCTACCTGGCCTCCACAATGCAACCAAATATCCATTTCCAATAATTGAAGTTCCAGCTAATAAAACCCAAATAATTATATGAATTATTAAAGCTGGAGTTGCAGCAGCTCCAAGTTTTCCACCAATTTTTGTTTTAAAAAATTTCAATAAAATTCGAAAATTATTTACAAAAATGTAACAATATGTTACAGTTAAAAAAATAGATTGCCCAAGCAAAAGCCAAGCACCATACGACGCCATCCAAGATGAATCAAATGCCATTTTAGTTGCATTCATAGTTTTTATTTATTTATTTATTCCATGAAACAAAATTCTTTAATCAAAAGTTAATTTTACTTTTTATGTAACTTAAATTTCTATGCCATTTTAAAAAGTTTTTAAGAAAGATTTATCTCTCACATACACACACATTTACGTCACATTTCTTAATTTTATTCTTGAAAAAATTGGAATGCCTAGAAACTGAAAAAATTTGTTGGATGTGCTTTGGATTTTGAAAAAAAAACTTTGAAAAAAATAAACAAATAAAAACACATTAAAAGCTGTTTTTGAATGATAATATAAAATTTACTGCATTATCTTTTTATGTTTTTTAAAATACAATGAATTCTTTTACGAATTTGATATTGAAGAATGGTTTAATGCTGTAATTGAAAGTGAACACGGTGAATTCATTCGTACAAATGTTGAATATAAAATTAGCGGGAATTTATCAAAAAAAAAAGTTGTGGGTACTGTATCTTAATTATCTCAAATCCCATAATCACAAAGTAAGTATTTTGTAAAAATTTTACAAATTTGGCAATATTTATTTCTTTAATTTTAGAAAATGCTCGAAACATATTCAAAGTACTGTAGGGTATTCTTGGACGATGTTGAAATGAAGAATGAATATGAAAATGAAATGCAGCATTATGGTAGTTTGGAAGTGCCGTGGCAAAATTTATTTTTTTGGGAAACATATAATCCAAAATCTGTTGAAATTGAAACGCCAGAAATCTTATCTCCACCAACCCAAGCCAAACCTGTTAACCCTCTCCAGTGTCATTTTACTCCCAAATATGCTGTTTCACAAAATTTTCCATTTAAACGCAATTTTATGAATTACATTCAAAAAACTGCAAATGCTAATATTCTTCATAAACTTGCAACTTCATGCAAATATTTTCCGATTAAAACACCATATTTGATTTGCTACAGATTTGTCCTTTCATCAGATCCTTATAAGTTTATCCAATGTCATGAACAATCACTGGAAATTGAAAATAGTGATATTTCTGCCTTTGAAAATAATATTTATGTTTCTACTGTCTTTCAAGCATATGGACCATTTGAAGCAGAAGTTTTCTCGAAACTCCTTTCCAAGATTGCTCGTTGTACAGCAAAATATTAGCAGACATTAATTTAAAAACATGTGAAATGGAACTTTTAATAAAGAATGGAAATGTTGTTAGTTTGCAGATAGATTACGGAAGCGTTGTTGATTCATGTGGTGTACATATGAAACTCGAAGATCTATGAAATATGACACCAAAAATTACTGATTTAGGGTTAAAAATTTTATAAGTTTAAAAAAACTGATTTTAATTTTTTTTCAGTATAATGGGATTCCCAACAACTTCTGAAAGCCTCCAACAGATGTTAAAAATTTCTTTTGAAAACAAATTTTATCATTTTGCTATCTCTTTTTCTGATTTAAGCCATATAAATAATGAACTGTTTTGCAAATTCCTCACGGTACTTTAATTATTTGAACAAAAATTTTTTAAACCTATAAATTGAAAATCAAATTTTAGAAAAATTGTTCATCAAGTTGTAAAATTTATCCCAAATTTTACTTTCTAAATATGCAAGCTGTTGCAGCATACGAATCAACAGTTGACGAATCTCGAGAATTTATCAAAAATTTTATTCAATGCCATTGGAAAGAAGAAGAAAAACCAGAGTTTGAGTTTTATTACACAGAATTTTGTTTTTTTTAGCAATTTTTATAAGACGTTTTTTCTTATTTTCGACCATTTTTTAAAAATTTTGGGTTTAGGAAAAAAAATTTTTCACGGATTTGGCTAATTTTTGGTCCACAGACTAATTCGAGGTCGTAGATCACGAATATGACCTCAGAAAACGTTCATCTGACCTCATTCGCACGTTGCGAATGAGGTCAGGTATATAAGGCAAAAAAATTTTTTTGATTATAAAATCACGAAATTATGTATCCGATGGATGGGTATTGACTTTCTGAACATTTTTTGTATTGGATATGACCATTTTTCTCCACTTTTTGTATTTCATTTATCGATTTTTATGAAACGGATTACAGTAATCCCCTATAAAATTCTTTTTATAGCCCGACGGGCATACTTTTTTTTACATATTTGAATTCGTCATTCAAATAAAAGCATTTCAAACACTTATCTCTTTTCGTCTTTCTCTTCCGCTTTTTTTTCAAAGTTTACTTAAATTTCTCAATTTTTTAATTTTTTTTAGAAACTGCTGCAACATCTCTTTGCGGATGGCAAGAAGTTCGAGGTAATATAAGTGCCGGTGGAGTAACAGCTAAAAATTGGAAATCACTTGGATATGCAATTAAATCAGATCATTGTGGTATGTTAACAACTTAAAAAAAAGCATTTTCGTTGGAAAACATTTTTCAAAAAATAAAAAAGAGTGTTACAATCCTTCTTCAACTGAAAAAAAAAACTAGAAAAAACATTTCGTCGAAAATGTTTTGATTTTTATTTATTAAAAAAACACTTTTAAGCAGCTTATTTATGTTTTTGCAAAAACTTTTTTGTATTTTCACAAAAACATGTGAAAATGTTATTTTTTGTTAATGTTTAAAATTTTTAAGGTACCTTATGTATGATGAATCATCCAATGTTTAAACCTCAACCATGTGGGGCATATGCTTTTACATATAATGTTCCATGGGCTGGACCATTACATAACTGCTTCATGTATACCCCAATTGAAAATCCATATTCCTTTAATTCAACTGGAACATATGATTTATATAAACAAGTTTGCTTTGCTAATTCTACAAGTGTTGCAACAAGTCGTGGAACAGTATAAAAAAGAATTTTGATAGCCACTTTTTTGATTTTGAAATGATAATTTCAAAAAATTACCGCAAACAATAAATATATATATTTGTTTTAATTTTTATGGAACTTTTTCAATAAAGTTTTTAAACTGTTAAATTTTAAACAAAAAATAGTAAAAATTTTTCAATATGCCAATAATAACAAATTTTTTAAATAGAATATTAGCGTTTAAAAAAAACATACAAAACTTAATTTCATTTTTTAAAAAAACAAAGTTTTTTTTCTTTATTGATTTTCTTGCCAAAAGATTGTATGGTTTTTGTTTTTCAAAAAAATAATTTTTTTATAAAAATGTAAAAAGATTGTTACCCTGGGATCGAGAGGGACGACGGGATTTTTAATCCCCCTCTATGCTGCACCGAACCGATTACGGGAGCCCAAACTTGTCCACATTCCCGCCGTTGGCTGCCCGAGAAGAGAACTCGGATAATTAAACGAACCGGGACAAGAATGACCAGGGATTAATCACACACAAACTGGCGAGTACAAAGTCGGTTTTATGAGCCAGAAAGCATGCGATACCGCACAAAAGTACGAATCCATAGTGAGAATCACATCCGACCACTAAGCCATAGATAGATGTGTCCTTGCATGATCTGGTATTCAAGGGAGAGCCAATGTCCCATGGAATGCACAAAATCAAACTTGCTTTTATTCGAGCCATGCAATCAAAAGAATGACAAACGACAAATTCAACCGAGACAGCAGAGAACGAAAGAGACACTATTTCTCTGCAGCATTATTTTTTTTTACAAAAAAAGTTTCAATTTTTTTATAGAATTTTTTAACGGTTTTAACGAATCTTGCAATGAATTTTCATTTCTCCATCTGAAATTTTTTATAATGATTATATTATGACAGAATTTGGATTTCCAATATTTTATGAATATTTTTTTGATGATTCAAAGCTGAACGTTAATTTGATTATTGCAAATGGAAAAAAAAACAACAAATAGAAATGGGTATGGGTATGAATTTATTTTTTGGATTTTCTTTATTTTATTGATTGTATAACGTTTTAGAAAATATTATTTTGTTAGATTGATTGATGAAGATGGAGAATGTGGAGAATTTCGCCCAAAAATTCATTGTATCATTAAATGTAAGTGGTGCATTGTATTTAAATTTAAATCAAAGATTTGCAAAATATGCATATTTTTTTTTAAACCTATAAATTGAAAATCAAATTTTAGAAAAATTGTTCATCAAGTTGTAAAATTTATCCCAAATTTTACTTTCTAAATATGCAAGCTGTTGCAGCATACGAATCAACAGTTGACGAATCTCGAGAATTTATCAAAAATTTTATTCAATGCCATTGGAAAGAAGAAGAAAAACCAGAGTTTGAGTTTTATTACACAGAATTTTGTTTTTTTTAGCAATTTTTATTTTTGTTTACTATTTATTAATGACTTTGTGCTCATTTTTGTTTAAGAATAACTTCGAGTTATCATAATTTTATTTTTTATCATTTATTTTATCCGCTAAAATTGAATTACAAAAAATAAAGCGTCTTACCGTGATAACAAAAACTTTGTTGTTCTTCATGGTTGCTAATAAGAAAAAACTAATAAAGGTGCATATAACCGTTTTTAAAAAATATCAACACATCAAAATTTTCACTGAATTTATCTTTTAGAGCACAGCATGCTTCTGTTCTGGCCGTCTTTTTTTTCCACGACAAAAGTATCGCAGTTTTTTAAAATTATTCTTCAGCTTTTCTGCATCTTTTAAGAATGTTTATACATTTAAAAATGATGGTTAACGTTAAAAAAGGAGATTGCACGATATTAGCGTACAAAATGGAATCTTCTCTTTTCTTTCGGTTTGATAACTTCATATATTTTTTTGTTATTGTTTTGATATAACACAATTTTAGAAAGTACCCATTTATTATTTATAATTATTAAAAAACAATGTAAAGAAGACACTATACAAAATCAAAGGGAAAAAAAGAAGAGGGGAGAGTCAAATCACTAAATGATTATCAGATCAAAATTATGAGTTTTTTTAAAGTAAACAAAAAAAATTGTGAAGGTTTTTACAAAACTATTAAATTCCCCTCAACCTCTTGGTTGATCATATTTAAGTCCAATAGTTTTTGTTGGAATTTCTGAAACGTCAAATGTTTCAAGTCTTGGCTCATCATTATTATCAAGGCATGCAACACCCATTGCTTTTTTATCCATTTGTTGTGTCCAAATTGTATATGTTCCAGGATAAAGGAAAAGTGTATCATAACCTTTATAAACAAAAACGCATCCAAGGGTTTTGATCATTGCTTTTGAGTCTTCAACGATGCAAGTTTGTTCAACTTTTGCATTTGGAAGTGTTTTATACCATTTACAACCGATTACTCGTTCAACCGTTGAACCACCATCATCACGAATTACACATCCAACAGGTTTATGCCCAAATTTGGTTGAACGAACTTCACATTGATATACGGTTTCATCTTTATGATATCTATCACCATCATAAAGTCGTTTATTACGATATTGGCATCCAACACAAACTTTTTGGCATCGTCCACCATTGAGTTTACAATAATATAAGAATTCACCATCCTAAAAAAATTATTATTTATTAATTAGGATTTAGATTTGCAAAAGTTTTTGTGCTCTTAAAATTTGACTTTTGGTCTATGTTTTAAACTACGAAACCTTTTTGCTTTTTGCAAAAAGTTACAACAAAAAACTTTTCAAGACTTATTGTAATAAACCGTTATCATTTTTTCCGTGGTTATGATATCATAATTAAAACCCCCTCATATATCAGCAACACCTTTTCAACCAAGCCCAAAATGTTCCACTTTATTGTTCGTAATAATTACGAGAGAAAAAAAAAACAATTACCCAAAAAAGTGGTAATCGGAAGTTGTTTTTTTATGTTTCTTTTTTTCTCCTCTCAAAAAATGAATGAATGAAAAAAAAACGAACGTGAGAACACAATTAAAACCTAATTAAGAAAAATGGAAGAAAGTAATAAAAACTTACGGGCCATTGTTGTCCAACATTGTAATGTTGCCCTTTATGAATGCAACCAACAGAGCACATTTGAATTGAGCCATTATATTTTTTCATACATTCATAACTGAAAAAAGGGGATCGAAATAATCAGTGATAAAATGATAAATTTTTTTTTAGGTTTTTTACAAGAAAATGTAGTTACTGTAGTTATTTTCAAATTTATGTTGCTCGAAAAAAATTTTTATTTGCAAAGTTGCTATTTTAAAATTCATTCACAGAATCAAAACTCAATTCTTTATTTGCAAAAAGAAAACAATAAAAAGTTGCAACATTTTGAATTTTTTTCAAGTGCCATTTTTGAGACATAAAAAATTATTTCCTGATGCAACATTTTTTTTGTTACAAAATGAAAATCATTTTTTTGCAAATTTTATTTCCTTTTTTTAAAAAAGCCTACGCAAAACCGCTGACCTTTGTTTTTATTGCAGCCGTTGGGTTTTCTTTTTACAAAAAACCCACACAAAAAAGTTTTAAGTAAAAAACCAGTTTTTACAAAAGATTATTCTTTTTTTTATGCTGGTCAAAGGTTCTCTTCAGTATTTTGAAATTACACTTTTCTTTCAAGGTCTTTCAGTGAAAGTCTGTGCGCTTTTTTTAAAACAAGCCTAAAAACTTACGAATATTCTCCAAAATCATATCTTTCACCAAGTTTGATATGTCGAGTTTTGTCATGAGTGATGCAACCTCCAACTTCAATTTTAAGATATGGACCATCTTGTTTACATTCAAACCAGTACATCTTTTTTGAATCTTCCCATGTTTGTCCAACTTTATATTTTTGTTGTCCATCAGGGGTACAGCTAACAAATTTAAAGCCAAGATAACCCTTTGCATCAAGGGCACATTCAATTTCATATCCATTTGACATATATGTTTGGTAAAGGAACATTCGTTCATCATTTTCGCCAAAGCAACCCCGAGGTTCAAGTTCACCATTTCGGCATTCATACCAATATTTTCCTACAAATTATTTTTGTGTTACAAAATTCATGGGCACTTTTGTGTCAAGAGTAATTTTAAAAAACATACCTCTATCAATTCTTGATCCTTCATCCCAAAATTGTGCCAATTTTCCATTCCCTGATGACCAGCATCTTCTTTTTGATTGTTGTGCTTCATTAATAGCATTAATTTTTGCATCAACAAATACAGAAGCCAAAAAAATTGCAACAAATACAATTATTGACTTCATCTTTTTTTGTTATAACTTTTTTGCTTTCTTCTTTTTGGGAGAAACACACGCCACCAAAATTCAGAAGAAAAAAAGTATAAACTCCAATAAAATAATCAAATTGCAGAGGGCTTTAATAGGCAAAAATACGAAGTCGTTTAACACCCTTTTTTTCTTAATGAAGATTACAATATAGAAGGTAAAAAGGAAAGGGGGAGGTGGAGTCGAGACTTATTGACGTTCTTTTTTTTTATACTTGAATACTTTGGAGAAAAATATAACTTCTGTGAACACAGTTTTTTTTTCTTTGATTGTTTTGAAACAATATCAGCAGCAACACCGTTGAAGTAATAAAAGCAACAGCAGCGGCAAAAAAAGGTTGAATGAGAACAGAAAAAAAGAGTTACAACAAAACAACTAATTTAAACCCTTTTATTTCAGAAAAGAAAGTACTACTCTTTTTTCTTTACCGAAAAAAAAGAAGTTGATTATGATTGTGGAACGGCTTTTACAAAGGTTTATATGCAATTTTTGATTGCCGGAAGTTTGCATAAAAACAAGAGGATGTTCGAAAAAATTGAAATATCAAGTGAGGAGGAGGGGATGACACTTTTTCAAATGAGGTTAAGTGCAATGTTTTTTTTTTCATTAAAGAGTAAGTTTGATACTTTTCCTTTTTTTGTCATCCAAGTTTTCTTCTTTTGTGTAAATAAAGAATAGAAAAGATATTTGGGTTTATTTTCTTTTTTATGTTTGAACTTTTTTACATAATGTTGTTGGTCAGTTTTTATGACTCCTTTTGAGGTCAACGCTTTTATTTTGTAACGGGTTTTGAATACTGAAGTTTTGGTTGCGGAAGTAAGATCCAATTTTTTATTATTTTTCAACATTTGACTTTTGAAAGAATTTTTACTGTTAAACTGTTAAACACTTTCCCTTCACGTAATGAGCTCCTTCATGTTACATTCATGAATCATGTATCAGTAAAAAAAGATACCTATCATTAACAAGAAACCAACTGACAAAAAAATTTGGAGTTCCGTTATATGTATATGCTTATCAAACAACCTGTTGCCGAATATTAAAAATATTTTTCCATTTAAAAATTATTTCAAGAAAAAGTCCGGATTTTTTTGGCTATCAAATTGTTTTTTTTTAGCCGAAGACATATCAAACTTGGTGAAAGATATGATTCGCTGTTGAACTCAGCACTGGATATGATTTTGGTTTCAGAAAATTTTTAAAAAAAGCCGAGATTTTCAGAATTTCGACTTGGTTGTTTTTCCCCGTAAAAACGAAACAAATCAAAAATATAATTTTGAATTCAACTGTGAGAACCGTTTTCTTTTAAATGAAAGCCAAGATTTTCTTGAGATGTTTGTCAGCTTTTTTTCAATAAAAAAATGCCAAAAAATGCATATAATTTTCTTTGCAATTTGAAAATTTTTCTTTTTATCAATCATAAATAATGAATGCGTTTCCTGCCAATTACTTTGCTGCATTTAAAAGACTTATAGTTTTTTTGTAAACAATCTTTTTCGCTACAAAACATACAAAAAAAATAGGCACCACACCTAAGATAAATTGCCCTAAACCTCTCTCTTTCCACTTTTTAATTTACCCTAAAACAGAGACCATTGTTTTCATTAATGAGAAAAACTGTCTGATGGGCATAATATCAGTTTTTTTATACAATAAAAAAACCAGAAAAATAAAATTTAAACCGGAGTGTCCAAAATCATTACTACATTACTTTACTCTTTTTTTACAACTTTCTTTTTATTGCATTCAAAGTACCCCCCCTTCTTTTGATTTTCTTTGACCTTCAATGATGATTTTTTGCTTTCACTTTTTTAATAAAAAAAATCGGAAATGAAAGAAAAAAGAAGCGATTGGTTTTTGTTCGAACGAAAAAAAGTGTAATTTGAAACTTTTTTCTGTGTTCATTGATAACTTTTATTTTAATTGATAGACAATAGACGGCATAAATAATGTGAAACCTCTGAAATAAAAGAAATTAATTTAATTAAAAATGAGGGTCAGATGATTGCTTTGAAGAATACAATTTACAATTTGAACACGTAAATGTTTAATTGGTTTAAAAACAAACGTAATTCGAAACGTGTTCAATTTTAAAATTGATTAATTTAAACCAAAACAAGTAAAGTTTGAATTTAAACCAATACTCCTGAATTATATTTCTTTTGTTTTCTGTTCAACTTTATTTAATGTTAAAAAAATTACAAATTTTGAATTGTAAAAATTTCAACTTTAAAAAACGATAATACTGTCAACAACCTTTAAAATTATTACACTTCTTCAATTTAAAACATGCACTTTATCTTCATTATTAGTATTAAAATATTCTTTCCGAATCTGTCAAATTATTAGTGAGTTTATGCGTAGCAAAAATTAAATAAATAAATGTTTGCTCAAATATTTTAAAAATCATGCAAAATATTCACAAAAATCAGAAATGAAAAAAGTGAATGCAATTTTAATTCCTGCAAAAATGCAATAAAAGTATTTAATATGCTGCTTATTCGGTTAAAAGAATTTGAGGTTATCCAAAAAAGGAAACGCTTTTCTTTATTTTTTAATTGCACTTTTCTTTTTTAGTTTTAATGTGTAACTTTTTTGTTTTGCAAAAAAGTATGCCTCATATACATCACAATACATCACGAATTTTTGCTCTTTACAATCTGGAATTTTTTATCCGTGAAAGAAGGATACAAAAGTTGCTGCTTCAGTGAAAATTTTTTAGTCATTGGCCGGGAATTCAACTTCTATGTCAAGAGTGAGATGCCTACGCGCTAACAATTGCACCACAAAAATTACAAAATAAAGGCGCTCTAAAATGAAGGTATAAAAATAGTGATCTACATTTTTTGTCTTCATCTTGCCGTTATAAGCGACGTTGAAATAGATTAAAGCTATTTACAAAAAATTAGCCATTTTTTTCAGAGGATACGGTCGAAACGCTTCTAAAGGCTAGTACAATACAAAACTTTTACAGATTTCAACATTCTTTTCTTATTTATTTAAACGCTTTAAAGAACGAAAAGTGCAAAATATTGTTTTTTCTTTGCAAATATTTAAAATGATGACGTAAAAAATGAAGTTCATAAAAGAGATAAGTGGAATTTTACATAGAAAATGAAAATATTGGTCAGCGGTCAAATTTTGACCGAAATGAATCATAAATCAAATTAAAGAAGGAAGAAAAAAAAACATGTGTGAAGAGGTCACGAATTTTAAAAACGTATGATTTTCGTAAACAAAAAAAGAAATGTTTATACAAAAATGAGACCTAAATTAATAATAATGTGATGAAATTTTTTAACAATTTTAAATTGAATGGTGAAAGACAAAAGAAGGCTTTTTTGTACAAATTTTTTCAGGATTTGGCTTATAAAATGTAATATCTTTTTGAATTTCAGAATTCCATTTTCTTTCAATTTTTAAATTTCCTTTTACAGTACAAGTTCGTTTCATAATTTCTTTCATTGATAAACGACTTCTCAAATATTTTTGCAGCTGTGGAATTGCAAATACTCTTTGAGTTATAGCGTTTACATTTTTATATTTGAATAATATTTCTGGATGCAAGCTGTCAATTACTTCAACCATATTTGCTACAGCAAAATCAGCATATGTAACACCACTTGAAAAAAAGAATCCATCTTGTGGTCCTTGGGATGCATATTTTTCTAACATTCCAAAATATTTTTTTACACCAGGTTCAAATGATTCTTTGTAAGCTTTTTCCTAAAAAATAGTTGACATAAAATTTTAACAAATCTATAAAATATATACCCTATCAATATCTATTAGCCCATATACACCTTTAACATATCCAATAACAGCATGTCCAAGATCTCTTACAATCCCAATAATTCCATCAACTTGTGCCTGCTCAAATAATCCCATTCCAGCTAAACCATACATTTTTGCTAACATTCTACCAATTGCATCATTATCATGAATAATTTTTCCATTCCAATCTAACATTGGAAAATCTAATGGCCCAGCGTCTTAAAATTAAATTAAATTTTATATATCACCTAAATTAAATCTTACCAGAAATAATTGTAAATGTATCTCTTAAATCATGAATTGTAACATCTTCATATGGAACATTTGCATATGCAAATATAAGCCGACATTTTTCTGCTAAATCTCTTTGACAAAATGATATTAAACGAAATTGTGGCTTTATTGGTAAAAGTTGTTGTTGCTTTGACTTTTTAACTAATGGAATTTCTGTAATCTCAATTATTCCATTTCGTTTTCGTTTATTTAACATCCATGGAAGTAGCATTGGCTCCATATTTCTTAAAATACAGTTTTGATCAAAAAGCAAATTTACTCAAAAAAAACAATGACAAAAAATAAAAAGAAAATGTCTCTTTTTTTACGTTAGTTATTGATTTTTGAGTTCAACAGCGGCAGCAAAGGTGCGTCGAAGAAAGAGTTGAAAAAAAGACCATTGCAGTCAGTCTCACGTGAAAAAAATGCTTTTTAATTTTTTTATAACAAAGTTTTAAAAAAGTTTTTAATTTTGATTTAAAAAAGTTAAATGGGATTTTTTAAAATAGAAGCTAAAATTTTTTATAAAAATATTTTTGAATGCAAAAAGTTATTGATTTAACAAAAATTTAATTAAATTTTTTTAAAAACTACAGAAATTAAAACATTTTTTAATATTTAATATTTTCAAACATATATGTTAAACATTTATCATTTTTTGGATAACATTCTTTTACAAAATCCATAATTGGTTTTGATGTTGCTGGAGCTATTTCAGTCATAACAGGTCTTTTGGATAAATAATATTGCAAATTTGGAAGTGCAAAAACTCTTTGAGTTAGCAAAAGAATGGATGGAAAGTGTACCATTAATTCTGGATGCATTACATTTAAAAGTTCAACCATATTTGCAACAGAAAAATCCGCATATGTAACTCCGCTATCAAAAAAGAAGCCACTTGTTGAAGGCTGAGATGCATATTTTTCCAAAGTTGCAAAATGTTTATTTACGGATGGTTGAAAAACTTCTCGAAACATTGTCTCCTAAAATTATTTTTGTTTTTCTTTGATTTCAATGAATATTAGAACAAACTTTATCGATAATTTTAAATCCAAGTACACCTTCAAAATATCCCATTATCGAATTACTTAAATCTTTCATAATTGCAATAATTGTATCAACTTTTGCTTGCTCAAAATATCCATCCCCAGCTAACCCATACATTCGTGCCAACATCCTTGCGATTGCATCATTCTCACGAATTAATTTTCCATTCCAATCCAACATTGGAAAATCTGTAGGGCTTAAATCTGAATTTGCATATTTTAGTATTAACATGAAATTATTATCAAAAAGTTCTTACCAGGTTGAAATAACTTATAATTTTCAATTGTTATATCTTCATAATCAATTCCAGCATATGCAAATATTAGCCTTGTTGGCTCTGCTAAATCTCTTGAACAAAATGATATTAACCGAAATTGTGGTTTAAATGTTGTTTGCTGCCGCTTTGCTGGTGGGGCATTTGATATTAAATAATTTGGGGCTCGCCTTTTTCGAATTAATAACCATGGCATTAAAAGTGGCTCCATTGAAACAGCCTTTTTATTCAAAATTTGCAAAACATTAACAAAAAATTGACAGAAAAATTGAAGAGAGAAAAACAACTAAAAAAATTTATTTATTTGTTTAATCGATTTCAGTGGAAAGTTTTTGTGCTGAGTTTATTGTCGTACACGTGAGGGAAAAGAGCAAAAAAAGATTTTTGTGACTGAAGTAAAAATTTATATTAAAAAATAGAATATGGCTATTATTTTTATAAAATTAAAAAAGTTTGTTAAAAATTGTTGAAAAAAACTGCATTAACAGTCATTTAAAAAATATTTCTATCACAAAAGAACGATTTTTTAGTTTACCATAGAAGGTCATTGTCCGTTAATTAGCATCTTTTATTGCGGGGATAAATAATTTTTAATAAAAGAAATCTTAAAATAACAAACATATGTTCAAATAATCCTGATAAAGATTATTGCGCATTATTTCTAACTCTCAATTTTACCAGTTTTTGGTTATTTGCAAAATAAAAGCTTATGGCATATGCTAATGCCTTTTTTTCAAATTTTATGAATGGCGTCGTATTTTTTTCCTTCCAAAGCCTATCGTTTCAACTTTTGAAAAAAAATTGTTAATTTTTTGTAAATAGCTTTAATCTATTTCAACATCGCTTATAATGGCAAGATGAAGACAAAAAATGTAAATCACCATTTTTATACCTTTTTTGGTAATTTCTGTGGTGCAGTTGTTGTTAAAAATTTAGTTGTTTAGTGGTTTGATACATTTTATTGGTTTATAATCATTTTTTTCCAACAGAAAAGCTAGCCGGCCGGCAGCAACAGGAAAAGTTATAAGCAAGTGAAATAAAAGCAAGAAAAAGTCTATCAAGCTTTTAAAAGCGATCAAAAAGATAAGAAAGAGAAATATCGAGATTTGTTGTAATGTCAAATCTTGACATTCCCGAGAAAAAACGTTGTCGTTAAAACCAAGATGCATGAGGTTGAAAGAAGTTCTACAGTAAACAATGCCGTTAGATAAAGAGACTTAAGCAAGCTCAATTTTTTAAATTACAATTTAATGTTAAGTCTGTCTAACTGTAGTAAATCAATAGCAAAAAGGAACTTATGTATTACGAACAGATCGATTTTCTGTAAGGGCTTTAACATTTGTTTTGTTCATAATTGCAGGCGTTACTGGAATGCATGTGTGATGTGTGAGTAAGTACGGCTTGAAAATACTCCATCTTCGAATGATCCATTGAAGCACCATTTGAATTTTCTTTCAAAATATGTAAATCATGGAAATTAATGTGAACATAATTTGGGTTAAATATGAATAAAATGCGGCAACCGGGCTCGATCGGTTGCTGGAGCCCCCATGTTAAAAATTTAGTTGTTTAGTGGTTTGATACATTTTATTGGTTTATAATCATTTTTTTCCAACAGAAAAGCTAGCCGGCCGGCAGCAACAGGAAAAGTTATAAGCAAGTGAATAAAAGCAAGAAAAAGTCTATCAAGCTTTTAAAAGCGATCAAAAAGATAAGAAAAAGAAATATCGAGATTTGTTGTAATGACAAATCTTGACATTGCCGAGAAAAAACGTTGTCGTTAAAGTTGTTTTTACTTTTTACGACATCCTCCCGAACAAAAATTACAATTTCAAAAAAAGCTGTTAGTAACAATGACATTATCGGGAAAATATAACTTTACAATTAAATCAAATGGAGGTTAGTAATAAACAATATTCAATGGTATTTACCTTACGTAAATTAATTTGCAATCCCCGTCAAAACTCAAGACTAGAACGTAACTTATAATCTTAAAACCAAGATGCATGAGGTTGAAAGAAGTTCTACAGTAAACAATGCCGTTAGATAAAGAGACTTAAGCAAGCTCAATTTTTTAAATTACAATTTAATGTTAAATCTAACTGTAGTAAATCAATAGCAAAAAGGAACTTATGTTTTATGAACAGATCAATTTTCTGTAAGGGCTTTAACATTTGTTTTGTCCATAATTGCAGGCGTTACCGGAATGCATGTGTGATGTGTGAGTAAGTACGGCTTGAAAATACTCCATCTTCGAATGATCCATTGAAGATCCATTTGAATTTTCTTTCCAAAATATTTAAATCATGGAAATTAATGTGAACATAATTTGGGTTAAATATGAATAAAATGCGGCAACCGGGCTCGATCGGTTGCTGGAGCCCCCATGTTAAAAGTTTAATTGTTTAGTGGTCTGATACATTTTATTAGTTTATAATCATTTTTTTCCAACAGAAAAGCTAGCCGGCCGGCAGCAACAGGAAAAGTTATAAGCAAGAGAAATAAAAGCAAGAAAAAGTCTATCAAGCTTTTAAAAGCGATCAAAAAGATAAGAAAGAGAAATATCGAGATTTGTTGTAATGACAAATCTTGACAGTTGTTAGCGCGTAGGCGTCTCACTCTTGACATAGAAGTTGAATTCCCGGCCAATGATTAAAAAGTTTTCAATGAAGCAACAGCTTTTGTTCCTTTCTTTTACGGATAAAAAATCACAGATTGTAAAGAGAAAAAATAATGATGTTCATCGCTTATAAGGCATATTTTTTGCAGAAAAAAAAAGTTACACACCATAACTAAATTCAAGTACGTGAGCATTTATCTAAGTGATGGATTCAGCTTAACAGAGCTTGGCTTTAATTTGAGAAAAATACTTTAACAGCAGTTATGAAATATAAATTTATTAAACAAACAAAAAGATAACTTTGATCATATTTT